>PVJO010024221.1:0-24734 GCA_004026905.1 Hystrix cristata | reverse complement strand
GCACACTTTATACTTTTTTTTTTTTTTTTTTTTTTTTTTTTTTTTTTTTTTGGTGCCGGGGGTCGAACTCAGGGCCTTGTGCTTGCAAGGCAAGCACTCTAATCACTGAGCTAAATCCCTGGCCCATTAAGCGCACACTTTAAAATGAATTTTAAGAGCTACTTTGGCAATACTATTTTTTCAAAAGGAAAAATGGTACCAAATTCAAACAAAAATCTTCAGAGAATTTGTTTTTAAAAGATCTTGAATGTCTTTGTGCACTCCCAGAATTTTTTTCTGGAATTAGAGAATGTTGACACCCATAAAGGAGGGAGGGAAGGGAAATGGGTTCGAAAAAGGGATTGAGATGTGTTTCATACATATACAAACTTCCCACAAAGGAAGTGAACATTATGTACTACACACGTGTGCTTATAAAATAAACTACAAAAAGAGAAACAAAAAAGATTGAAAGTACATTAAGGTATAGGAGATGAAGATACGTTTTATCCTCTCCTATTTCTTAGTTTTTATTTACAAAAAAGACCCTGGTTGCTGTTGTAGTATGTATGATTAAGTAGTATAATTCATGATGATAAATGAAAAACCTTTCAAAAGATACTATTTTATGTTATACATTACATTTTACTGTGCTAGAAGGGAGAGGTTAGAATCTTTAGTGTGTACTTACTTGATTTCTGAATAAAGAAGATTTCTCTCTCTTTTGTCGCTACAATTCCCCCACACATACAAATACATTTTTTTTCTGACAATTCTCATTTGAAATGCAATGTATTACAATTATCTGTTATTCATGTCATTTGGTTGAAGATAAATGCTATTTTTATTCTTTGCATACATCTACATGCAAACTTTCCATTTCTAGAAAATTAATCAGAACAACTGGCCAGATAGGACATTAGAAAGTAGACTGGAGTCAGCAAATATCTTCCACTCACATGAAGTCATTACAATTCCAGCTGCAAACAACCCGATTAAGAATTCTTCTGGATCATTGCTAACATCGACGTTCTGATTTGTGTGAACAATTATCAGAATAGAGGTGATGAAAAACAGCTGAGAAGGTTATATAAAGTAGTTGAAAATATACAAATAAGTTTCTTATTGAATATGGAGTGCTGGGCTGTTTGATTTAACTACTTTTTATGTGTACAGAATGATTTGTTTTTTGTGTGTGTCTATTAAGTCATAAAAATGAAATTTCCTGTTATTAAAATCCTAATAGTTTTGGGAAGCATATTTGCTTAGCAAGTCAGTATGGTTTTATTCTATGAAAGGAACTTTAATTTGGTAGCTGCTAATTTTTTGTGAGTTTTCTTTCTTTATCTCATTGCTTGTTAATATATTCTAGTTCAGTTTGGGAGAATGAAGAATTAATGACTGATTATTTGTTCTTGCATCTTGTTTTATTATCATCATTCTTTTTCTTTGTAATCTCCCTTTCCCAGTGTGTTTTAAGAGGCTCTGTGCCTCGAGTCTAATGGACATAAAACGAAGGCCAGTTTTCCTTTTGTATGCATTATGTTTTCTGAGTATAGACTGTTAGGGAAATTGGAACAAACGTGTTTGTGTCTGTCACAATATATGGTTTACCTGATGGGAAGCAAAGATGACCAACTATTGTACACTGTGACCAATTTGAGTTAAAATGCCATACAATTTATAGTTTATTATCGTATTTATTTCAAATTATTTTAGAATTTTTAAGTAAGCCATCAGAGCTTTTCTCAGAGATAGTTAATCTTAACACCGCCAGTAGCAATTTTAATCATATATTAAAATGTAAAATGTTCATGATTAAATTTACAAAATTTTCTTTATAAGAGACTGGATTGATATGCTAGAAGGGGTAAATTAATGAATTATTGCACATTTTTAAGTCAGGTTTAGTTCCATGATCCATAATTATACGTGGAATATAGACCTCCCCCCTCAAGGTGCAGAGTGAATATATTGAAGGTGATGCAAACTAAATTACTCTTACTAGAAAGGTGTAATAAGAGTACTTGGCAGTTTTATAACTTCCTTAAATATTCATAGTATTTTAATATGTTTTTTCTTATACAGACATGATAGCCCAATATTATTTTATCACAAAAGCATTTCACTGTAAATGTTAACTATATTTTTATAGTTCTACTTACAATGGCTGTGTTATATGAGACCAAGTCTTTTAATTGTAATATATTAAAGTGATTTATTGCCAGTGACTACATGGCAAAAAGCAATTTGTTTCCTAAAAATTCATAAACAATCACAAAAATATATCTTTAATCAATGCAATATGTTTTAAGTTCTTTTATCTTGAAGTTATTAATGAAACTGTTGTTTATATGGAATACTGAAAGCTCTATCAGAGTTCAACCTGTGGTGATTTATAACAAATAATTACCTAATGAGCATAGGGTTAGGTATGACTGAGAGTTCCTGAAGCAGTTATTTGTAGTTTTGACAAATTACTGTAGATTAAATACTGCCTCATTTGTATTCTTTACCCATTCTTGAATGTACATCTTTAAGCAAATATAGAAGTAGTTTTTAAGAGAAATAATCACATATGAGTAAATGTAAATGACCCTTAGATGGATAAATAAATTTATTTAAGTGTTCTTTTTAAGATACTCCTTCATACACTGAAGGAGAGATTAATTTGGTCATCAAATTAATATCTATTTAGTATTGTATGTTCAGTTTAAAGAACATGATTAGGAATAAGGTCACCAGAGATATAGTCTAGAATCTGTCAATAACTGTGTAATCTTAAAGATGTCAGTCATTCTTTTTAAGTTTATGTTATGTAGCTGTAAAATAATGTGTGCACTAGCTCTACAGATCTGTGGTTCAATTTTTCAGTGCGTAATTTATATTGTACTTTAATAGAAATTATGGAAATTTTCCCACTTTGTCTATTATATTTTATTAATTTGTTAGTGTTGAAAATAGCTGTTGCAATACTGTTATTCCTGACAAAATATTAAATCTGTTTTTTTTTTAAGGGGGAACATTAAAAACAAACTAACTTACAGATAAAAGTGAAAGCCTTAGACTATCTCAAATCTGTGTCATTTGAATACCTAGGGGAATACCTTACACAGTTTAAGACTCCAGGCAAATTTTGGCAGACAAATTTGTATGATATAATTTTTAATATACTGGAGAAATGAATGATACATTTTAAATGAGCAAAGCATTAATGAAACATGTTTTCTGCTTCTTATTTTTTTTTATTAGTACAGGCTTGTAATTCATGCAGTTTACAATCATCTTGTGCAGTGGTTATAAGCACATATTACAGCTTGTTTCTTTTTTTTTTTATTCTCCTCCCCTTCTCTACCCCTCCCCCTCCTCCTCTGGTTCCCCTTTCCTCTTTTCCATGCTTGTTGATATTATTGGTATTAGCTCACATTGTGTCATATAGTGATTTCATGGATGGGAGTTGTTAGTTTCCTGTACATGGCATACCTTTATTATTTCATGGTCTTCTCCTGCACACGCCTTGCCCTTGTTCACTGGAACCACTTTCCTATTGCAAGAGATCTGTCCCTTTCTATCCATCCTTTATTATTTTCTTTGTTTGATCTTTACCTCACTCAAATGAGAGTTACCATACAGGGTTTAAGCTTGTGGTCTGGTTTATTTCAATCAACATTCTACTTTCCAGGTGCATCCATTTTCCTAAAAAAAGTCTCATTCTTTACAGCTGAGTAGCATTCCATTATACATAGATACAACATTTTCCTTATCTAATCATCTATTGGTGGGTATATAGACTGCTTCCAAATTCAGCTATTGCAAATTAGGTTGCTATAAATATGGTTATGTAAGTATTTCTTAAGGTCTTTGGGGAAAATACCTAGCAGGGGGATAGATGGGTTATACAGAATTTTAAATTTCAGTTCTTTGTGAAGCCTCCATACTTATTCCCATTATGGTTGTACTAGTTTTCATTCCCACCAACAATGCAGGTGGTTCTTTTGTTTTTCACCACAGACATGCCAGCATTTGTTATTGTTTGATTTCTTGAAGATTTCCCTTCTTTTCCAGAATAAGATGAAATCTTAACATTGTTTTAGTTTGCATTTCTCTAATGGTCAGCGATATTGAACTTTTTTTTATGTATTTGTTGACCATTTGCATTTCTTCCTTTAAGTGTCTGTTCATTTCTCTAGCCCATTTCTTGACTGGGTCTTTAATTTTAGGTGGTTTAAATTTTTGAATTCTTTGTATAATCTAGATATTAGTCCTCTGTGTGAGAAATAGCTGGCAATTTTTTTTTCCAGTTCTGTAGATTGTCTCATACATGATGCTGTACCCTGTTACGTTGCTGAAGTTGGTTGTTAAATCTAAGAGTCTTTGGAGCAGGTTTTTGAGTCTTCTATGTAGATAATCATGTCACCTGAAAATAATGATAATTTGAGTACTTCCTTTCCTATATGTATCCCTTCTTTCTCTTGCTAAATTTCTTTGGCTAATATTTCAAGTATTATGTTGAATAGAAGAAATGATGGTGGATGTCCTTGTCTTGCTCCTGAATTTAGGGGAATGCTTTTAGTTTTTCCCCATCTAGTATAATGATGACTGTTGGTTTGTCATAAATAGCCTTTACCATATTAAAGTATGGTCATTTTATACCTCTTTTCTTTGAGACTTTTATCATGAAGGGGTGTTGGATTTTGTTGAAAGCCTTTTCTGCATATATTCATATGCTCATCTGGATTTTGAACTCGCTACTGTTCATGCTCTGTAGTACCTTTATTGATTTATATATGTTGAGCCATCTTTGCATCTGTGTGATGAAACCTACTTGATTATGATGTATGACCAGAACATTTTGATAATGTGCTGCAATCTATTTGCTAGTATCTTATTAAGGAATTTTGTATCTATATTCATTAAATAGATTAACCTATAGTTTTGTCTTTTAGTTGGGTCTTTCTCTGATTTTGGGATCACAATGATACTTGATTCCATAAATGAATTTGTGAGCACTCTGTGCCCTTCAGTTTATTCACAGAGCTTAAGGAGTACTAGTGGTATAACATCCATAAAGGTTTTATGGAAATTAGCAGTGAATCCATCAAGTCCTGGGCTTTTTTGTGGTGGTAAATTCTTTTACTGAGTCAATTTTGTTGCTTGTTTGGGGGTTGTTAAGCATACTTATGTCTTCTTGGGTTCGTTTTGATAGTTCGTTGTGTCTAGGAATCATTCCGTGTCTTCAAAATTTGCTAACTTGTTAGAATACAGTTTTTGAGGTATTTACTATCTTCTGGATTTGGATTTGGACAGTGTCTCTTCTGATTTTACCTTTTTCATTTTTAATTGCATTGATATGGGTCTTTTCTATCTCTCTGTTGGTAAATTTCACTAAGGGCTTATCTATTTGATTTTTTTCTTTCAAAGAACCGGCTGTTTGGTAGATTGATAATTTTACAGTTTATTTCATCTCCATTTCATTGATTTCCACTCTCATCTTTATATTTCTCTCCTTAATTTTGGTTTGGGGCTGGTTTGTTGTTGTTTCCCAAGTATTTTAAGATTTCTTTTCAGGTTATTTAGTTGGGCTTGCTCTGTTTTCCTAATGTGAGCATTTATTGCAATGAATTTTCCTCATAGGTCTGCTTTCATAGTGCCCCAGTAGTTTCATTGAATTGTACAGTCATTATCTTTAATTTCCAGAGATTTTTAAATTTCCTGTTTGATTTCTTCTGTGACCCATTGATTGTTTAGTATTATGTTGTTAGCTTTCCAGGAACTTTAGGTTTTTCTAAAATTTCTTGTCATTGATTTCTGTTTCCCAGTGGTTGGATTGTATACATGGGGTGATTTCAATTCTTTTGTATTTATTTAAGCAGGGTTTGCTGACTAGTATGTGATCTATTTTGGAAAGCATACGATGTGCTGCTGAAAAGAACATATAGTATGTTTTATGGAAGTAGAATACTCTGCATATATTAAGTCCCTATATTGAAGGAGGCAGTACAGATCTGTAATTTCTTTAATGGTTTTCATTTAGTTGCTCTATCTCTTTGCAAAAGCAGGCTGTTAAAATCAAGTACTATGATTGTGTTAATGTTTGTTTGGTCTTTTTTTTTTTTTTTAGCAGTTTTTGTTTTTGAAGATAGGTGCTCCAGTATTTTGTGCATATGTTTATCAATGTTATCTCTTCTCGTTGGATTGTTCCCTTAGCTAGTATGTTTTTGTGGTCCTGTGAATAAATTGTTGTTTTCCATCCTTTAATTTTTAGTTTCTGAATATCTTTTTGGATTAGATGAACTTCTTGAATGGAACTGATAGTTTGATTATGTTTTTTGTTCCAGTGTGCCAGTCTGTTTCTTTTGATTGGAAAGTTATGACCATTAACACTGAGAGATATTACTGAGATGTTTTGCAAATTTGCTATTATTGCCTTCTTTATTCAGTGGTGTATTGTTTGTTGTTCTGTTTCTGTTGCTTTTTGTTGCTGTTTATTGTTCTCACTAGTTTCCTCTGTGTTTTTAGCTGTGTTCAGTTCATTGTTTTTCTTGAGAATGTTCTTGAATATTATCTCGAGTTGGTTTGGCATTTATATATCTTCTGAGCTGGTCTTTTTCATGAAACATTGCTCCATCTACTTTGAAGGATAGCTTTGATGGGTAAGTTAATCTTGGTTGGAAGTTTTTTGCTCTTAGGCCTTGAAATACATTACTCCAAGATCTTCTGGCCTTTAAAGTTTGTGCTGAGAAGTTGGTTGTGATTCTAATTGGTTGATCTTTATGTGTGTGTGTGTGTGTGTGTTTTTTTTTTCTGGTTGCCTTTAAAATTCTGTTTTTTGGTTGGATATCTGTGTACATAAGGATGGTATGCCTTGGTGAACTTCTCTTTTTATCATAATTATTTGGTGTTCTATAAGCATCACTTACTTGTATTTTATATTCTTTTCTAATGTTTGGGAAATTTTCTTCTGTAATTTCAGAAAGCTAGTTCATGTATCCATCTGTGTTATCTTTCTAGATGTTCTCTAATTCTGATTAACTCTTGTTATCAGCACGTAGCTGCTGAATAGCCTTGTCTTGTTCTCTTATTTCCTTTTTGGATTATTTGAGTTCTTTGTCATAATTCACTATTTTGTTCTCAATATCAGACACTCTGTCTTCACATGGGTCATTTCTACAATGTATGAATTTTATACCTTTTTTTATTTTTTGTATTTTTCTCTGACATGTTTTTGAAGATTCTGTATCCTGGTTGAATGTGTCATTGAAATTTTGAACTCTTTTGCTTAACTCATGCAGTTTTTTTACCTGTTTTCCTAGAATTTGTCGTGGGCATATTGAGTGTAATTGCTGTGACATTTTGATTCATTTCCTCTTTGAACTCATCTATTTTCTTTACTCCTTCTAAGAACTTTTCATAGATTTCTGCTACTTGGTATTTGTTTTCTTCTCCTTTTTACCCCTTGGTTTGCCTTGGTGGAGCTGGGAGCTTTAGAGCCTTCTATTTCCTTGTTTATTCATTCTCGTACTTTTTTCTGTGTGTGTGTATGTGTATGCGTGTGCTTGTGTGTGTGTATGTATGTATGTATATATATATATATATATATATATATATATATATATATATATATAAATAAATAAATAAAATAGGTAGCCCCTTCGTTTTTCTCCTCCTTTTTTGTGGAGACATTTAATGCAATTTGGGAACTAGAAAATTGAGGAGAGTTTGTGGCTTATGTGAATATTTTTAGTTGGATGTTGCCTCCCTGTGAATAATTTTCAGTTTTGTGTGTTCAGTGTTAGTATATATGCCTTCTGTTATTTACTTTAAGTAATTTCACCTTTGCTTCTATTTTTCTTTTGCCAAAAGAATTATTTCTCTTTTTAAAGCTATTCACAGATTTAGTCTTACAGCACTTCTATGTGATAGTCCTTGCAGTTGGTCTTCCTTACTTTGCCTCTTCTCTTTGCACTCAGTGACAGTTTGTTATTTGTGTTTGCTCTGATGTGAGATGGGTGAGTTGGGATGGAGACAATGGCAGCTGTTTGAGTAGTGTTATCCCTTAAGGGGTAGGTTTGAGTGAAGAATTATGGTGAGTGAGAAGAAAAGCTTAATGTGGGGTTTGATTTTATCAGAGTACTTTTAGTTGGGTTGAAAGTTTAGTATTGAAAGCTTTCAGAGGATATTTTGTAGGGGCAATGGTGAGACATGAGAGAAAGAGGTGTACTTTTTTTTAAAGAAAGTTATGTGGTTATCAGAACTTACTTTCCAGACAGTAAGCTAGATAAGATACAGAAGAGCCAAAGGCTTTAGATGGGGAGGTTTGAGGAATTATACTAGTGAAGACAAGACTGACTGAGTGAGCTCAGTATGGCAAATTTACAAACTTGGGAAGAGGAGTTTATGTGTTTGGAAAAAGAATAAAGAAATATGTTAATAATATTGCCTCAGGGGTTTGAGGAGAGGAAACTAGATAAAGAGATGAGAAGAGGGAGAGAACTCAAGCACCTATTAAATCAGTCAATGAAAAAACAAATATGCAAGTGTAACCACCTAATAAGCACATGAAATCATAAAAGAGAATTTAAAGAGCCCACATTATTAAATAAATCAAGAAACACACAAAAACTTAGGCCAATAAGATGTCTGACAGGAGCACAAATTAGATTTCCATGTAAGTTTTTTGTTTGTTTGTTTGTTTGTTTGTTTGTTTTGTTGTTGTTGTTGTTGTTCAGTACATTATTTTATAATTACAGAGACTCACCGCTTCAGGACAGCAGATGACTTAGGAAGTCAAGACACTGGAGAGGCCTCTTTTTGGGGGGGGGTGCAGTGGGTTTTATTGATGGTGTGTGATGGGTGGGGCTCCCTGGGCCCCTCCCCTTCTCCAGGGGGTAGCCAGAGAATTTGAGTATTCATGCCTCAATATTTCCTCTGATTCTTCCACCACAATACTGACGTTACCTCTGACTCAGGACATCTTTCTGCCAGGTTGCAGGCATTCTTGCAGAATCTGATTGAGTTTGAGTTTTGGGGTCAGGAATTCTTGCTGTCCCTCACCCTGGGTGTGATGGTGGATTCGACAAAAAAGTCCACTGGCATAAAATATCCACTGAGTCAAGATTATTCCTGTGGAATCAATTCAACTATACCAGTAACATTATAATCTGTTGCAGTGGAATCTATCAGGGCTAGTTGAGAAATAGCATACCATAAGACCCAGTTTTTCATCTCCCTTCAGCCTAGAAAATCAATCTGCAGTTACAGTGTAAGCATTATAACAACTCGAGTCTTGACTCACAGTGAATGTGCACTAATTGTGATGGTTGTGGTCCCCTACTGGTGAAAAATAGCATTCAACAGTGATTTTCTGCAATCAGTAATCTACAGCCCAGGGGTTTTGGGGACTGTGTAACATCAGTGGGGGGAAGAGAAGAGAGAAAGAAAAAAAAAAAAAAAAAGGAAAATTAGTTTTAAGTCCTCTACTCAGTGGTATAGCATGTAGGAAATAGGAGGTGGACAAAGGTCCTACTGATGTTAAGGATCTGTTGCTATATATTTAGAAAGGGATCACAGGGAAACTGAGTACAAAACTGGCAGTGGGAAATGAGGTTGAGAAAGATTCTACAATTGATATAAATACTAGAGAAAAAGTTTAAGGGAGACAATTTAAAAGTTGGAGAGGAGAGAAAAGTAAAATTGAGAATGAATAAAACATAAGAGAAAGAGGTCAGGTGAAGATATATGAGTAAAAGTGGGATGGAATATGGATGAACAGGGGCAAATACCTTCACTCTCTATGAACTATATTGAGAGAAAAAATATGTAAGTGTAGGCGAACCATACATACACAAACATGCCCATAAAAGAAAAAAGTGCAAAATAATGAGGTAAAAGTTTGGGGAAAAATGTAATGAAGAAAACTGGAAATAGTATAAAACAAAATAAAATGATAAAAATTTAAAAATTTAAAGGGAAATAAAAATTTAAAAAAACTAAATTAATATAATCAAACACAGAATAGCAAAAGAAAATTTTCTGTTGTTCTGGGCATGTGGCTTCTTTCCTCAGGCCTGTGTTTAGGAGAAGAGCTCAGGGCAGGCTACATCTGTTCACATTGGAAGTTTAAGGTGGCAGTCTGCACTCAGAATAGTGTTGGGAATAGAGATATGCTTACAGTGGGGCCAATATATATGTTGATGCAACATTTCAGTCCTGTGTAGCCCAGGCTGACACTGGCTTCTGTCTGCAGGATCTGAGTCTGTGATCACCAGTCCCTGACTGTTAGCGGGACTCCCCCCAGTCTGTTATCCAACTGCTGGCAGTCTCCTGTGACTGTCCTTCCCTCACCACGCTGGGAACTCAGCAGTGTGAAGTTGCCACCAGACTATTCTGGGACCCAGGCTCAAACACCCAGCCTTTTCTTACAATGGCATCCTCACCAGCTTCTACTCCACATGACTGTGTCCTTGGGCACTTTTATCACCGTCACTTACCACTCAGAATGGAGAGTCTCATATTCTTCCTGTTGTCTCCAACTGCATAAAATTTTCCCGGTCCCAGAGCAGGTCTCCATTTCTCCATGAACAGAAAAGTAATTTTCACTTTGGCTCCCAGCCAGCATCTACCCAGCCACTTTCCAAGGTGCCATGCGGTTTTCCCTTTGGACCAGTGGTCTAGTTCTTCTGTATCAGTTATTCCTATTTTCATCTCCTGTGCCATCCTTCATGGTTGCTGTGTATGGTTCACTCACTCCGGTTCCTCTCTGTGGTACTGTTTTCCAGACTCTATAGACATTTTGTTCTGGAGAAGCTGAATTGCTGGCATTCACTGCTGCATCATTTTCTCCAGACTCTCTGGTTGCTGATGCTTCAAGAATGGAGGGAGTTGTTGGTTAAATGCTAAACAAATAGCTTACATTTCTTATCACCTCATGGAGTTGCATCAGAAATTGTAACATTACAATATTTTCTGCTGCCTTATCGGAAATGTCTGAGATGTCTTATGGGTTTTCCCACACAGTGCCAAGTTCCTTAGAACTTTCCTTAATAACCTCAAATTTCAAAATTGCTTCTTAGGCAAATACAAGATGATTAATTAGCATTGTATTTCCAACTGATTCTGATGCATGTTTACATGTATATATAATTTCATATGTTTAGCAAAAGTATAGATACATCTATATAATGAAGCAGTGATTTATTTTTACTAGTCAGAGAAAAAATATCTTCCAGCCAAATATTAGGATGAAAAATTTATGCTTTTTCTCCCTATAAATCTGCTTAGGGCTTATGGTTTCTATAGGTCAATGATAAGACTTACATTCCACCTATAAGCTTTTTTTAAAATTTTATTTTAATGGTGCATTTTGGATATACACAGTGATATTCATCATAGGGAATTTGTACCAGTACATGTTATATCTTGCTGCTTCTCTTTTTCCCATTTCCCTCCCCTCCCTTCAACCCCTTCTCCCTCCTTACTTACAAAGGCTTTGTTTCCTTTGTTTCCTTCTTTTTTTCTCTTGTCCCTCTGTTCCTTTCCCCCTCCCCACCTTGTTCCCCTTCCCATTTGAACAATTTCTTCCCTTTCCCAATATAATACATTTTAGTCCATATTTACACTTTCCATTTTTCACACCAGAGAAACAATGCAGTATTTAAACACGTGTGTCTAATTTATTTCACTTAAGAATATGGTCTCAAGATGCATCCATTTACCTAGAAATATCTCAAGCTTATCGTTCTTTATGGCAGAGCAGTACTCCATTGCATAAAGAGATGATTATTTCATTAGATTTCAGTGGTGGTAGGGAGGGAAGACATATGCAGTTCCAGGCAAAGTTAATTACATACTGCTTCTAAAAATACAATAAAAAAAGACTTTCTTCATTCAGCATATAATTAGCAATAAATTTATTGATTGTATTTTAGTTACAGGATATGACATATAAGAAAAATAACAAATGCAGTCACGTGAACATATATCTCATTGGGAAAAATTAGGAACAGTATTTATATCACATGTACACACACATTTTTTAAAATAATGTTGTGAATTTTTAGGTATTTCTGGGATGATCCATAGAGCAAGTTCTTAAAAGTCATGGAAATGCTAAGTTATATATCAGAAATACTCTTGATGCACATCACTTTAATATATCTTAAAATCAAAGTACAGTTTCTGAGAAGTATAACACACAATGTGTTTCAAAAACTCGCAGTAGGGATGTGAGGATGGTCTGGCTGTGACATTTGTCAGCACGTTGACAGCCAGGGTTGATTCAGCTGATGTGGATGGCAAGGCGAGTGTCCCCTTCCTTCCTCACTGCTGCATGTGCGTCCCTCCCAAAGTTCCGTGAGGACGACCACCCTCGAAAGAGGAGGATCGTTTCCTCAGTCGGTCAAGAGTATACGAGTAGCTATGCTCCCCTGCTAGAAACTCCAAACAAGCTCTCAAAAATTCAAAGTTTATTCTCAGATTATTAATGTAAAAATAATATGATGAATTCTTCTTCTTTCTCTTCTTCCTCTTTTTCCTCCTCTTCTTCTCCCTCTTCTTCCCCTCCGCCTCCCCCGCCTCCTCCCCCTCCTTCTCCTCCTCCTTCTTCTTCTTCACCTTCTCCTTCTCCTTTTCCTTCTTCTTCTTCTTCGTTCTTCTTTCTTCCTTCCTTTTTGTTCTGGGAATTGAAGCAAGGACCTTCTCACTGAACTACATCCCCAGTCCATTTTTTCTTTTTTCTCTTTCTTTTTTTTATTAGTATATGTTTGTGGTACATCATGAACATTTCTATTGTGGGTAGAGGATGCATCTTATTTCTTTTTACATTTCCTTCCCTTTGCTTTCTGCCCCACTCCTCCCATCTCTTAGTCCCCTTCTTATTTAGCAAAACAAGTTTCCCTATTTCCTATTGTTTACCTTTTATTTTGCTCTTTGATTTATTTATTCTTTCAGTTTCTTATATGAGAGAAACCATATGATTTTTAATCTTGTATGTCTGATTTACTTGAATTTAATATTGTGAATTCAAGGTGTATCCATTTTCCTGTAAATGGTTCAAGTTTATCCTTCTTTATGGTACAGTATTCCATTGTATATAAATATTTCACCATATTTTCTCTATTCATTCATCTGTTGATGGGCAAATAGGTCACTTCCATGACTTAGATATTATGATATCTTTTTTATTTAAATTTTGAGTCAAGTTCTCACTGAATCACTAGGTTGTCTAGGGTAGCTTGAACTTGTGGTCCTCATACCTTAGCTTCCTAGATGGTTGGGAGAGAGGGGTACAGCAGCAAGCTTGGCCTGGTGAATTCTTAATGGAGGTTCAAATACAATTTCTGATACCCAGAATGCCTACCATACAAAGACTATATAGATTTTATTCATACTACTGTTGCTTTAGTTTAATGGATCTTAATTTACATATTTAAGTGTCTTAGATTTTTTTTTTTTTTTTTGTGGTGCCGGGGATCGAACTCAGGCCCTTGTGCTTACAAGGCAAGCACTCTAATCACTGAGCTAAATCCCCAGCCCCAAGTGTCTTAGAACTTTAATCCATGTTAAGTCATTTGACATGTTTAAATTCCAAGGCACTCAAGTTTTCTGTAGAAATGGTGGTGATCTTCACATGATGGTATAGTTTTCTTAAAATCTGAAGAAATTTTATTTTTGCATAATACCTTGTATTTTCAAAATTTGCACAGTAGGATGATGGATGAACTATCATTATTTCCTAGTGACTCAATTTTAAGAACAAATCCATTTTTTACCTCTGAGAATAGACTTTCTGATGTCGACATAATTTATATGGATAATCACTTAGTGGTGTACAGTAGGACTTGAAAATACACACACACACATGCTTTAAATGTCACTATAAGTAAATTTTGATTTTCTTTCTATGCTTACTTTTTAACTCAGTTTGAAATCTACATCAAGTGTGGTGATGAGCTCAGAAAGCTCAGTCATAGAGCTCCTGCCTAGAAAGCAACAGATACTTAGGGTTTAACCCTCTGCACCACACAAAAAGGAATAATAGAAAGGAAAAAAAAATCATTGTCATCTTTTGTATTAGATACCTAACCTGGAAAAGAGCATTTCTAAATAATGTATGAAAGACATGCCTTGCTTAAAAAGCTTGCATTTAAAGGAAAGATGAAAAACGAAAATACAAATTCATAGCTAAAATGTACCTTAAGAACAATAGAAGTTATTGGATGATATTATTACAAAGTTATTTGAGGACCAAATTTCCTTCTGAGATTCTAGCATTTTTTTTTCCAACTTAAATATTTATCAAATGCAGAGATCTCATGGTAAGGAATGATATTAGTGGCTTATTTTATACATATAATAGTAAGACAAAATACATTCTGCATGCACCATGTAAGAAACTAAAGATATATTTTTAGATACTATCAATGGGTTAATAATATGTTTGAATCCAGGAAATCTTACTACACTGCTGCTTGGCCTATTAATAATTGAGAGTTTGCAGAACAAAGTAATATAGCAAATAAATGATAAATCATAATTCTCTAAAATATTATAACAAGCCCATCTTCATTTAGTTAAAACTGGGATGACTGAATGAGACATTTAGCCAGAAGATTCCTGAGTCTTGAGATAACAAAGCTTCACATGTCTTCAGAATTTTTCTGGCTTTCATATAAACTCAAATCGATGTGAATTATTAATTTCAACTTAGAAATTCAATTATAAAATCTACAAAGCTTGTAGTTCTGCTTGTCCAAAACATTTGAGACATTTCATAATTTGTTGCTTTGTATGTTGAGTGTCTTTTCATATATATGTGCAAGGTTATGTGTTGAGCATTTACTTCCTAACTACTTTATGGAATTGGCAGCTTGCAAGTTTTTCCATGCATTCCTCCAGTAGATTTTATGATATTTTCTGGTTGCTAAATCAAACTGTAAATACCTCATTTAGTCTGCTGCCACAATAAGTCATAAGAAAGGTTACTTTTCCATATTTTACCTTCAGTCTCATGTCAGTGAGTACTGATTATAAGTACCATTAGTGAAACAGAAATCAGCAAGGAGCGCTGCAGTTGCATTTCAAATAAAGTTCCTGTTTCAGCATTTGGTTTCCCAAAAGGCTTTTAATCAAGGTTATGGGAAAGTCCATAAACTTTCTGCTGAATGTTTAACAAGATGGAGGTCACTGCAGACATGTCTTATCAAGGGCAAATGAAATGAGATTGCAATCAGAAAAATAGAAGACTCAATGATAAGCAAAGTTTTGCCTCTTAGATAAAAATCTAACAAAAAATCAAAGTGATTTACATTTTAAAAATTCTTTTGTAGGATTTTATTTTCCTACTTTGTACTATGTTTCCAGAAATGGTAAATAGTACTAATTCATTTGATTTGATGCACTAGCTTAGCTTTAAGATGATGATTGCAATTAATTTTGCAAAATGCTGATACTGGAGGAATTTAACAAGAAGACTTTAAAGTTTTACTGCTCAGCGTTAAAAGGATAATTCCTTTTGATAAAACAAATTTTTTCAAAACTAAAAATGCCATCTGACTGTTATATATTTTAATTGATCTCCCCTATTTTTATCAATATTTAAGCCAAAAATCTAATAAAACTGCATTTCACCTTCACTAAAATTAAAAGTTATAAAAGAAGATAGTAACAGAAATTGTAAAATATCTATGTGTTAAATTTTTTCTAACATGAAGAAGTGCCAACATTGTCTACTGAGAAAGATGCTAAAATAGATATGCATACTTTGATTGAGGGAGATATAGGAGTATTTGGGATGGGGTCTTTATTGTAACAAGGACAAATTATAGTAATGTATGTCATAGCTCTACTATGAAATGAATGAGTGTGTTTAAATAATCAGAATTTATATCTTTTTCTGAAATACATAGAAACATAGAGTGAAAATTATAGTTTCATCAACTTTGTTAATTTAGAACATCATGCACATTTCTTCTTACTATACCTTCAAATTTTGATGTATAGTAAATAAGTGAATATATACTACTACTTGTTTTTTATCTTTAATTATATGTTTAGGGTAGGAACCTTATTCTTTCCTAAAAAGAAACTTTGTCTTTCAAGGGAAACATATATCATAGGAATGCAAAGAGATTACAAGTTACCCTCTTTCAGAAAAGCTTGATGTATGATAATCACCTGCAAAAAGTGGAAGGTGCTTCCGAGACAAAAAAATGGCAGAGAGATTGAGGATTGTGCAAAGTGCAATATATTAAGGGCTTACGAACAGAAGCGTGGCTTGGGTTGCAGCAAGACAGTAGTATTCCCATATCCCAAGGCAGGAAGAAAGGGTTTATATGCTAAGCCAGATAAAGTTGGCTTATGGTCAATGGGAATGTGCTTAATCATTTTCCAAAACTGTTAACAGGTCGAACATCAGCTAAGAAACAGTCTTGGGTGTGGCTTGGAACAGTGTTCATATTGTCTTGATAACTTTCCATATCCCATAGTTCAGTGATGGTGAACCTTTTAGAGACCAAGCACCCAAACTGCAACCCAAAACCCACTTATTTTTTTGCAAAATGCCAATGGTGCGATTAAACCTGAATACTAAGGTTTTAGTTTAGAAAAAACAACTCATACACTTGCCTCACATGCCACCAGAGAGGGCTCTGTGTGCCCACTGTGGCACATGTGCTGTAGGTTTGCCACCACTTCTATAGGCTTTGCAATTAAAACCAGAGTCAGCTGGTAGGAAAAATGGTGGTTACAACCAATAGAGCTCTAGTTGTGTCAGGATGAATTCCTACACTGCCCTTCTGCCTACAAACCTTTGGGGCTCTTGTAGCAGGTTAAGTGGGAATGTAAGTGACAGGCTAGTCATTGGGTTAGTCTGAGTCTAACCACTAAGTTCAAATTTCTCTATCTAGTGAATGCGTGAGATAGGTATTAGAGAACAGACTATATATGTACCCAGCTCGGTCTTCTGTCCTTTGATGTAGGCAAACATATAACTGAAGGGTTTTAAGTGACACAAATGATTTGTTGTGTCATAGCATTTTTCGATGCATGTTACTGCCTAATATTTTCTATGAAGAATAGAAATTTTCTATGGAGAATAATGATGTACAGTGCAAGACAGTGGGTGGTTGTGATTTGGAGAAAGTTATAAACTCATGTGCCACCAAGTTTCCACCTCCATACAATGTGTAAATTAATATTACCTCATTGTATTATTTTGAAGATCAAATGACATGAGGAACACTAAACAGCATTAAATCTGACACAAGTTAAATGCTAATAATAATGCATATACTTCTAACCAGATTGAAGGTAAGAATTTCCTCCCCAGGATAGCACCCATATGTGCAGTGTGTCTCATATGCGTTTCTGAAGTCTGGGATCCCATTGGAACTGCAGTTGTCATTCTCTTGAACAATCAAATTGATAATTATTAGTCTGCTCACATAAAGGAAGCATAAGTGACCATTTAGCTTTCCTAGACAAATTCACTGGGGTAAATAAGTGAGATCCTCCCACACCCCATCGTCTTTCATATAATTGTTGTTCAAATCAATAAGCTAAATAATTGTTTATTTTCATGTTGAGATCTTTAGTTGTATTTTTAAAAGCATGTCTATGGTTCTTTTTATGACAAAGAGCATTATTATGTGATTTAGAATAAAGAATAAAATAAAATGACCCATAATCTCAGTACCAAGATAATATGAGTAATATTAAAAATAAAAGCAATAACATGTATATACATAGTAAAACATTTTTAAAACACTGTAAACTCTGAAAGGAAAAGTTCATTTTTTCCCTTGGCACTTTTATTCACTGCTCAGAATCATCTGTTACTACAGATAACTTTTGTTTGAAGGTTTTTCTATCCCCCCCCAATCCATATATGTACTAGAATTTATGCATATATGTATAAATTATATTTAAGACATTTTACAAATGGAAATTGCTATAAACTGGTGCGTTTATTCGTTTTTTTTTATATAAGATTTACCTTGTGGATCTTTTTGTCATTCAAAAGAGCAGACACATCTCATTTTTTAAGGGTATGTATTATTCTAGTGAATTGATGGATCACAACTAATTTAACCTGTTCAACACCATTTTGCTAGTATCCAGGTTGCTGTTAAAAGAGACAGTGTCCAACAAATGTCTTTTAACAGACATTGTGACTATCTATCACTAGTCAATGTGTCATGAAAACAATGAAGTTGTTCGGTGAAATGGTAAGTGCAATTTTTAACATTAAATCGAATCATTAGAATAAGAGAAAAATAAAATATCATTGTATCCTCCTCTCCTATATTCCAAGTTTACCATTCTGTTATGAGTATGCCACATTACTTTCTTTATTTTTAAAAATTAAAGAATTAGAAATCTAATTTTATCCCTCTGAATACTCCTTTTTTCCTAATCATCTTCCTTTTATTCAGAGTAAACCACAGTTCTAAATCTTTTGTTTATTATTCACAAATGCTAGTTTTGTCATTTTCACTATGTATAAAATACATCATAGGTGGTGTAAATACAGTACTGCATATCTGTTCCTTAGTTTTTGCACAGGCTTACATCCGTATATTGATAGATGTAAACCAAGCTCCTTCACTCCTACTTCTGTGCAGTGTTCTAGTGCATGGACATCCCAGTTTAGTTTCCCTATTGGTATTTCCAGGTTATGATATCACTACAGTAATTGCTGCAAAAACAGTCCTTGTGCATGTTTGCTGTTACTCATGGCTAAAGTTATTCCTAGGCGTGTTCTTACGTTTAGGATTGTTGGATTGTAGCACATAAACATCTTCAATTTATCTGGAGTTTTGGTAGTACGTGGGAGTCTCTATTGCTTGACATCCTGTAGCAATCTGACCCAGTATTTTAATGTTTTAATTTCAATTCTTCAAATAAGATATGTGTAAAATGGTGCATTATTTTGGTTTTTATGTGTACTTTCTTGTTTATGAATAAGGTTGAATATCTTTTAAAAAATGTATCAGTTATTTTTTCTTCTGCTAATTACCTCTTCTTAAATATTAACAATATTTTATTAGGTTTTCCTTTTCTTATTTTCATATTCTTTAAATAACATTGATAAAAAATTTAAGACAGGTGTTGTGACCTGTATCACTTTTTGATCTCCTATTCATCTTCTCTGTATATACATTTTTTAAAAAATGCTAGTAGAAATTGCTGAGCTGGCTGATTTAAAGTGTACACTCATTTACAATCCCACTGAGTATGAGTTTGCTCTTTCTCAATACTCAGCATATTATTAAACTGCTTTAAATTTACTAAACTGGTAGATGAATAAAGAAATGTCTAATTGATATCTGGATATAATTTTCCATACGTATGAGGAAGAAAATATTACCATGTATTAGCATGTGTTCACCAGAATATAAATTTAAGCTATGCAAAATTTACTTTATCATCATTATTTTGCAAAATATAAAACTTTTACAAATCACTGAAGTTTTTAAAAGTATATTCTTAAAGTTTTCAATTACATAAGATGGGTGCAATAGGAATTAATTTGTATTTTTAAGCACTTGAAATGTTAGTTTGCTGTAGTTAGTGAAATGCATGCCATTAGGAGAAATGCTTCATTTATTACAATAACTTGTATATTTATACATTTATACAGCTCTATAGGGATGCTATCTATATAAAAGTGTGATTAAAATTAAAATATTTTTTAAAAGATAATCGGCTAATTTTATTGAAAGTAATACTATCAACGCTCAAAAGAGCCAACATTATACTAACATGTAGTGTAGTATATACTTCTTGAGAACTGGATGGAGTAGGAGTATATTGGCTGCTCTTTTGAAATGTTTTAAGGTACGGTGGTGTAATTTATTTTGCTAGCATGACTTCCTTTGATTGTGGCTACAGTTAATCATACAGGACTAATTAGTGACAAGTTATTTACAATCTCAGTGGAGTTCAAGAATTCACTTATATGTCATCCAAGAATATGCCTGATGTCTTCATAGTTCAGTAGAGATCAGTCTTTTTTTTTTTTTTGGTAGAGGTCAATCTTAAATAGTAACTGTCATATAGACATAAACATACAACAATATTTAAAATAGAAGTTAGTTTGACATTCTGTTTAAACATTACATCAAAATGATAAACTCCTTGCTTTCTTATTTGGCTTGTTATGATTCAAGGAGAATTATAAAGGATTATTTTCTTGTTGTTATAGCCATTTCATTCGATGAACGAATTCTCAGTTGGTGAGTAGGCCATGTGAATTATATATACTAATGGAAGTGTAACATAGATATGACAAGTAGATAACAGTAAGAGATGATAAGGTTTGGTTAAAGGGGAGCACTGTGGAATATTTTCTTACCTAGCTTTAGATTACAAAAAAATTTCAAATCGTGTGATCCATAAAACTGAAAGAAGTGCCCTATATTGAAATGCTGCTTTGTTAATAATTGGCTTAAAAATAACAATGACTAAAGTCAAGTGAAGATTTGGTCCTTAAGTGTATTTGATTCATACTTCTCTAAGTTAATTTCTTTACCTCATTTTGCTTGTGCATATTGCATTTCAATTAGTGGACTCTAAAATTTACTTCGAGTAAAAAGAATTGATGCCAAGAAATTGCTTATTCAAGCCTTATATTTTGAGGTCTAAAATACTTACTTTTTCCAGCACTTTTAACATTTTAAAATAAATGTATATTTACACATAGGACTGGTGATGCCAGAATTTAACCTAGAAATATAACTGTAGGAATAATAGCTTTAATTGCCTTCTAAGAAATTTAGTGCAGTGTGTCCCTGTGAAAATAAAGGTTTCCTCCTCCCTCATGCCCCTCTCTTTTAGTGGCATAAATATAATTTATTTTTAAAGAAACATTGTTTATGCTTGTTTCCCCTACCATTGTCACTGAGTTAATTGGTAGTAAATGATTATCTGTCTTCCTCCCCGTGCTTGTTAGAGGATATCTCTTCAGGTGTTTAGCCAGATATAGAGTGAATCACTCTTCTTAATGCAAAGAAGGACTTTGATTGAGAACAGTGTTATTGCTAAGAATTAGCTGCACAGCAACAAAAGGTATATTCTTTTTATATTTTCAAGGTGAAATGACCACTTGAGTCCTGCCCTTCACACAGAATTGCCCTTGTATTACAGCTTTAATGTTACACCTGTATAAAAGGGTCGATAAGAAATGGGAAAAAGATTCCATCTTACTCCAGAAACTAGATCTATCATCAATAAATCAATTAACCAATGTTTGAGATGCTGCAGGCAAAAAAGAACACTTCTATATTTATTGTAGACAAGAACATAAACTAGTAAAATTATTCTGTAAATCAGTAGGGAGATTCCTCTGAAACCTAAAACAAACAATTTCAGTCAACCTATCTATTCCTCTTCTAGGTATCTTCCCAAAAGAATCAAAGACATCACTGTACAGTGATACATGCATACCCATGTGTATAACAGCACAATTCATAGCAGCTAAATCTTGGAGGCAGTCTTTATATCCATCAAAAGATGAGTGGCTAATGGAAACATGATATTCATACACAATGAAGTGCTATTCTTCCATTAAGATGGATAAACTTGTCATTTTTACCAAAATGAGTGCACTTCGAGACCATAATGTTAAGTGAAATAAATCAGATACACAAGCTTAATATCACATGGTTTTATCTTGGGTGTCAGGCACCCAATATATAAAGAGAAAAATAAAAGACGAAAAACAGGAAATAGGGAGATAGATCTTTTGCAAGTGAAAATCGGACCAAGAGATGAAGCCAGTTGGGAGTGGATGAAAAGCAGAACTGAGATGTGTTATGTCCATGCACCAACTCCTCACAAGGAGTGTAATCACATGTATGCAAACATATGTTAATAAAAAATAAAATTTGAAAAATACAAGAAATGGAATGAATAGAAGACAGTTCTAAAGAGAGGTAGTAGAGTCCTTCAAAATATAAAAGAAAATCTAGGACGCAAAGGAAAATTCAGAGATATAAATAAGTGAATTTAGTTTATGATTATCATTAACTTCTGGCAAATTGGCTTAAAGTGCTTAACAGGCTTTAAATTCAGAAACCTAAACATAACATTTATTATTATACAATATAGTAGGAAATAATTAGAATTATAGGAGCTTGTTTTTTGTGTAAACAGTGCCAAAACTTACAGGAGATTTTTGAAATTAAGCAAATCTGCAGAAGTAGGGATGATCACAGTTTTGAGAGATCTTAGAAGTGGCAGTAGTGTTTGATACCATCAAGGAATACTGATTATTAAGGAATAAACATATGTGTCTGGGAGCTAATAAAGATATATCTGCAGGGGTTGGTGATTTAGCTCAAGTGGTACAGTGCTTGCCTAGCAAGCATAAGGCCCTGAGTTCGATCCCCAGCAACCTCCCCCAAAAAGAAATATCTGTAAACTCATTGAAATGCAAGGTAAATCCAAGTGTGATTAGGAATAAAAAAGGCTTATTTCAAGGAAGCCATTTAAACTTTAACATTAGGTGTGGAAGCAGATAACATCAGTAGGTCAAAATAAAAAAAAATCCACCTCTCTCTTTTTTAACTCCTAAATGTCTTGTATCACTAATATTAATGCAAATATGAAATCCGAGAAAGAGTGATTCTGAAATACATACGTATTATAAGAGATTAATGTCAGACAAAATTTGAGTAGGTCAATGGAATGAAGATACATGAAACTTCTATTTCATTTCAGATTAAACAAATTAGCAGAAGTATATGTTTATACTTCTTAAGAGTATGTAAAAATTAACAGGAAATTCGGATTCAACATGCTGATTCAAAAAGGTACATAGAACCATTTGTGGTGAGGCAAACTTGAAATCCCAGCACTCTGCAATGCTGAGGGAAGCTGAGGCAGGAAGATCATATGTTTGAGTTCACCCTGGACAAGTCAGTGACTGAGATCCTATCTCAAAAAAAACTAAAAAAACCCAAAAAACAAAAAACAAACAAAACAAAACAAAAACAAAAACACCACCAACAACAAAAACCCAAAGAGCTTGGGGTATAGTGCAGTTTGAAGGCCTTGGGTTCAATTCCCGAACCAACAAGAAAAAAAAAGGCAGATAAACTATGAGGGCTACTGCTGTTAAATTTTGAGAGAGAGAGAGACAGAGAGACAGAGACAGACAGAGACAGAAAGAGACGAAGAGATTGATTTTCATTGCCTAAATAAAGCTTCTTTTTTTTACATTAATTTTATTTTTTGGTATACTTTTGATATACATAACGATCACATTCATCATAGGGAATTTGTACTTGTACACAATTTATCTTGATTCTTCTTTTTTCTTCCAATCCCCTCTCCTTTCTTCAGCCTTTTTTCCTCTCCTTATTTACAAAAGCTTTGTTTTCACTTTTTTCCATGGCTTTTAACTCTTAAACTGATAGTATTTCTTTAGATGGAATAAGGTGGAATGAAAGTTCTTCATTGTATGCCCAACTGTACTGTTCTCCCCTGTATTGCTTTCTAAAAGTGAGAGTTGACCTCCATTCTACAGGCATCTGTCATGCAGTTGTGTCTCAGAACATATCAAGGTACTGCATTGTCACATGGAGCTCTAATTATTGACAGTTTAATTTATAAAAATATAAGTTTGAAGTTTAAAATGAAATACTGTATACACATATTCTCTCTCTCTCTCTCTCTCTTTCTCTCTCTCTCTCTATATATGTGTGTGTGTGTGTGTGTGTGTGTGTGTGTGTATCTTGCTTCTTAAAAAAACAGTGTACTCATTGTCTGGGAGTTTATCTCTTATCACCGTGACAGGAGTTTACCCAGCCTTGCATGTGTAATACTCTCAGGCAAGAGTTTTTTGGTCAGAAGTTAAAAAATCATTTCTTGTTCATGAATTAATTATTTTTTATTAATCATTTCTTGTTAATGAATTATTAATTATTTTCTATTAACATGTGCTTTCTTATGGTTCCAGCGCAGTCTCTGTGTGTATTAATTTATTTTTTAGGTATCAAAAAATTAAGCATACATATTGTCTTTAATACAAACAGCTACCAACTACTTAGTACATATGTTGAAGGGGTTTTTGACCAGTGTAGCTATTTTTCCGACGGAGATTAGTTTGTTTATCTCTTTTGGATTGCATGGAAATTTGCTTCGTTATGTTTCTTTCTCTGTGTTATTTTCTATAATTCACAGAACCAAAATTGTGTCTCATATAAAGCTAGGAGATAACAGTTAATTATTCCATTTCTACCATTTCTAGATTATTTAAATGTGTTTTTATTTTTCTTTTTCCTTTTAAAATTCAGTCTAGTTCATTTTGTTATATATTTGATTTCTTCTTTACCTACATGATTTTGATTAATTTTGGAAAGAATTTTGCTAGGTGACAAGTGTGAAACAGATAAATCTATACTCAGTACCCGATAGTGTTCACTTCCAGAAAACAAGGGTCTTTAACTCTTTTGACCTTAAGAGCTATTCACATATGACTAATGAATCTTCAAATAAATGATATATGCATCCCATAAGTATAACCATCTCTCAGATGTTACTTATTTATTTTTTTATTTTAAACTAAGAACATGTATTGGTACATTTTACATATAATGGTTACATTCATCACATTTATTTTGTACCTGTACATGATGCATCTTGGTTCTCCCCCCCTCTTCCCCGCCCCTCCCCTCTGTTCCCTCCCTCCCTAATTAGAGCAGGTTTATTCTTAATTTTCCATATTTTCCCTTTCCCTTTTCTTTCCTTTGTTG
>PVJO010024220.1:0-24721 GCA_004026905.1 Hystrix cristata | reverse complement strand
ACTTATTTTTCCAGTTAGAGCTTTCTTGAAATTCTAATAGCTCCATTTCCAGATTTCCAAAATCTAACCAATGTAAGCAGGGAAGAGCAAGTTCTTCAAATTAGGCTTTATCTGGAGAAGAAAACTCAGGGTTGTCTCCAGGCCATATCAATGAGCTGTGGATATTCCTGCCCTTTTTCATTCATAATCAGCCTAATTTTGTCCAACCAGGCCACAAATCTCTCCAAGACTCATCCTTTGCTCAGCCACTGGGCATTATTATATATAACATAAATGAGGCATTATACCAGCCTGAACCTCATCAGGAAGTGCTTGAAACTGTCAAAAACTAAGAGCATGAGCCATGCTATAATTCACCATTTTTGTGACATCTTCGAGGATATAGTCTAATTTTTTGCTGTTTCTCTGGCACAAAGAGCTTCTTGATGTAGAATACAATGAAACGGAATGACTGGATGTATTGCTTCTTTAACAAAGAACTGCAGGAAATCAAATGTTGCCCCTACCATGCAAGAAGCCCTGTCACTAGTAGCTGAACTCACTTTTTCTGGTCTTAGGGCTTATGACAAAAAAGCCCCCATCACAACGTTGTGGATATCTATCGCTTGTGTTCTTCCATGAAAATATACTAGTTTCACCAGCTCTTTTCTCATGATGTCACAACAGCATAATGCAAAATTACTGCTAGCCTTGAATGATTATTTATATGTGTGCTATCATCCTAGCACGTGGAGCAGCACACCGCCTTTTGTAGGTCAGTGGAGAGCTGCTGACTTACATCATTTGCCATGGGCAGGACTCAATCTTTAACAGTATTTCTGATAAGTGGCATTTCAGAGATGTGTTGCATAATCTTATCCTTGCTTGCGAAATCATGAAAAAGGGAATTACTCCTCGACAACATGGGCTTTTGAATAAAATTCCAATCAGAGAGCGGTGTGGGGCTTCCCATGCTTTGCTATACACAGTGAAATTTGGAAGCTGGCAGCTGGCAGCTGATTTGTTCTAGAAAGATAGTTGCAAAAACTAAGATACTAGAAATGATAGTTCCTTGATTTCCCTTCAAGAAATTCATTCTTTTCTGTTTCACCAAGTCCAGCAACACTTTTGTGATTGGTGTCAAAGTGCCATTTGACCCTGGATATGAAATACAATATTTTCACTACACAGAATACAAAACACTTTCCCATTGCATTTAGTCATTCCAAATGACTCTGCCTCCTGGAATGATCATCCACTATCTGTTTTCAGTTTTGCTTTTTTTTTTTTTTTTTTTTGCTGCAGTCAATTTTTGGTGTTCAAGACTTGGAGTCTATAGAAACAAAATTTTTAAAAAATGAAGCACTCAATACAAATCTATTCCTATACCTAAAATAGCTAACACAATCAGTTAACACCGAAGAATTGGCTGTTCTGTGAATCAACAACCCACAGTGGTGATTCTCAGCTGTGGTTCCTCTTGAATTTGCGTTGGTGCTGGGGTGACTTGGCTTATGTGCTGACAGAGAGGGCTCTGTGTGGCAGCTGCGGCGTGTGTGCCTCTGGCACAGACTCTGTTCAACAGAAGTGCTTATTTAATAAATGTAACTCCAGGATTCCCTGTCCCCATATAGATGCATAGTCTTAAATGGAATCCAGAAGTGGACATGGTGTAGTGTGGAAAGCAAAATAACATAGTGTATAAAAATATGAGCTCAGGACTAGTTAGCGTAGGTTGAATTGTGGATCTGAAACTTACTGGTTGTGTGACCAGGGTCAAGTTACTTAGCTTCTCTGTGCCATTTCTTTGGCACAGAGAGTCCATTTCTTTGTCTACAAAATGGAACATTAAACATGCTTGTCTCACAGAGTTTTGAGTGTTGGTGAGACAATATTTGTAAGGTGCTTAAAGCAATGTCTGACTCTTAATAGGCTTTCAGTAAATGGCAGTTATTATTATTAGAAAAGTTTTCTATATCTGGCTACTGAATTTAGTAGACTGAGGAAGAGGAAAGAATAGAATGAAATATTTTAAAAATACTCGTACTTTTTTTATTGATTCCTCACACTTTTTCCCTTTTTTCCATTCCTGGTTTTTTACCTTTCTCATTCCATTCTTCTTCTTGAGCTGAGTGGTAGGAGGTATTATCAATAAGAGTGAAGATTGGGTGTTAAAAAAGCAATAGTTGCTGAGGTCACTCCATGCAGAGTGGATTATAATAGTAATCAACTGGCATAGGGGAGTCATTTGGAAAATTTTCCAGGATGTGGGCCTAAAATAATGTGAATTGGCCAATATCTGAAATGTATTTGATATCTTTTACCTTCTTAGTTATTTCAGTTCTTTACCTAATGCAAATGAAATTTCACTAATATTTTGGATGAGCTATACTTCCTCGTTTGTAAAGAGATTTAGGGTTCCAAGGTTGAGATTTCCTTACTTATAAAAAAGGTTTACTCTTCAAAGTGTGCAGATGTAAATCTTCACCTTTTAATCTTTATGTGAATTGTGAAATCTCTTTTGGTAGTTTTTGAAAAAACATATTGCTGTCGATTGTAATTTGGGTTTTGGCAGTTTTTAGAAACCTGATCTAGCCGGGGCTGTTGCCATTACCTTTTCCTTGAAATTTTAGGTGTATCTGACTCTCTTTTCAAGCTCCTTGTAGTACAGTGGTTTCATACTGCAGCGCAGAACTACAGAATTTTCATCTGAAAATTTTTATTTGCTCTTTTTGTCCATGAACTCACATTGGTACCAGATTAGGACAGTGTCACAAAATACGCTTTTCTTAATATCTATGTTAGCTTTACCTGATTAGTTCACCAAAAACCAAGTGTTAGCAGCACAGTCAGCCTTGACCTGTAAGGGTACTGTGTCTCCTGTACAATCATTTATTAGGGAAATCAAGAGGGGTGAGGAAATGGATGAGGTTGGCTGACATGTTATATTTGAATGAGGCAGCTTTCAATATTAGACTAAGACTGAGTTGTTAAATACATTATTCAAGCAGTGGGGAAATAGTCTGAAGTTAGATTTTAAGAAATAAATCTTGCATGAAGTAACTGAGTTCTTAATAAGGAGATTGTTTAGTTTTGGTCATAAGATGAACATGAGAGAGAAGCATATGTACTAAGGTAATTGGAAATAACAACAAAGCTGTCCGCATGACTGGAAATAGATTCTGATGACACAATAACCACAGAGGGGAAGCTCGAATGGCTTATAAGGCCATCAAAACTCAAAGGCCAGAGAGCATACTTATTAACAGCTTTCCTTATTAAAGATGCTGGGTGGGTGCCACGCAAGGTCACTGAGAAATGTGTTCAATGAAGAGCAACCTTGGTTTTCTTCAAGGCTTTGCTTAAAAACTGTGGCTGATTTAATAGAGGTACCCAAATAAAATGTCCTTGTTTTGTTTAGTTTTCAAGGTGCAACCAAGCAGAAATTGTTAGCAAGCCTTCCGTTTCCACGAATACCCCATTTATGTAATTCTTTGAGGATGTTTTTATTGCTTTTGACAGCACAATTTAAGCCACAGAGCTTCAGAATTAGTAAAAATAACAGTATGTTTGTCTTTATATATTTGTTGTGGAGAATTTTCCCACTGGCAAAGTGGTAGAATGCATGGAAACTTTTGATTAAATAAGAGATTAAGAGGGATATTTTCTGTTTCCTCTGGTTTTATGCCCCCAAACCACGAAAATTAGGAAGTGGGAATAGATGACAGATTTAAA
The DNA here is from genome assembly GCA_004026905.1 of Hystrix cristata. Classification (NCBI taxonomy): domain Eukaryota; kingdom Metazoa; phylum Chordata; class Mammalia; order Rodentia; family Hystricidae; genus Hystrix; species Hystrix cristata. The sequence continues at coordinate 21,007 of PVJO010024220.1, read as the reverse complement.
GATCTAAATAACTAAATTTAACTTGACTAATAAACTATAAAACATGACACTGGCTTGTGTTTTCTTTTTTGCTGTTGTTGTTTTTTTTTTTTTTTTTGGTCCAGGTGAGAGGTGAGGAGGGAAGAAGATCTAAATACAAAAGAATTTCCACTTATTACTTTTTAAAATGTAGTTTTAATAGTGAAGAAAGACATATAACATAAAATTTGTATCTTAATCAGTTTTAAGTGTACAGGCGAGTGGTATTAACTACATTCATGTTTACTGGGCAGCAATCACCACCACTGATCCCTAGGACTCTTGTTTAACACGAGGAGTATGTTGTGAGGGGAAACTCTCCTGTCTCTCACCTGCAAGTATGACTGTCAAAGGGTACAGCTAATTTAAGGAACATAAAAATGTGAACCATGGACATAGGTGGCAAGAGCAGAAAAAGATGAAAAGGCAAGTGGACCACATTTCAAGTGATTTTATTGTGTTTGATAAACACTGTACATCCAAAAACAGGCAGAGCCTGGTGTCCCTACAAAATTTCAGTTCCTAAAACCTTCTTGCATGTTTTGCTATGAAGGATTAAATTAGGTGCTGTGCTGTGTGCTGATCTAGTCACAGATTGGAATGGCAGGGGTTGTGATTTTTATTCTGGGGCTCGAAAGAAGCTCTTTGCAAATCTCCAGAGGTTAACAACCCCTTCTTGTTCCAACTTCACGCCTCCCATGTCCCAAACTAGCAGAAGAACTTTAGGTCACAGAGAGGGCTTTATTTTCCCAGGCAGGAGTGTTCATTCCCAATGTCCCACATATTCAGGGACGTGCCGAGAGGCAGCTGACTCCAGGACTAGAGATCAGGGCAGCCTGATAAATTTGGGACTCTGTGAGGTCTCGAAGAGCCGCTACTTCCCTTCATACTGGGGCCAACTTCATGACAGGCGAGGAGTGGGCTGAAGAGCCGCCAGAACTGGGAAAAACACATTTTCCTTCTCTAATTGTTTCTCTGTAAGAATTGGTTATATAGACTTTTTCAAAAAGGTCATGATGGAGAAATTAATAGTAGATTACTACCAACATTTTAATAAGATGAAATATAAAGGAGTAGAAAATACCACAATGAGTGATGTTTCGTGAAAATTTTTTTAGGGCAGGGTGTGTGTTTAGTTTATTCGTGTGCATATTGTGTGTGTAGTTTGGATGTACTTTAAATGGATGTCTGTGTGCAATGGAAAATTTCCTTCTTACCAAGAGTCATCAAGAAAAAAGAATCCAATGAGGTCAGGATCACTTACTAAAATCTTTGCCTACACCTATGGACAGAACAGAACCCTGGGGGCAAAAGCAATAATACCAAGAATCAACAAATGGGATCATATCAAATTAAAAACTTTTGTTCAGTGAAGGAAACCACCAACAGAATGAAGAGACAACCTACAGAATAGGGAAAAACTTTGGCCAGCTACTTATCAGACAAAAACTTATATCTAGAATATACAAAGAACTCAAAAAATAGGGGCTGGGGGTTTATTTTGGTGGTTACAATGCTTGCCATGCAAGTACAAGGCCCTGAGTTTGATCCCCAGCACCAAAACAAAACAAAACAAAAACCTCAAAAAAATTAGATCCTCGAAATTTAAAGATCCACTCAAAAATAGGGGAAGAAAAAAGAATAAACACTTCTCAGATAAAGAAGTACAAATGGCATATACATACATGAAAAATGTTCGACCATTGCTGGCCATTTGAGAAATACAAATTAAAACAACACTGAGATTTTATCTAACTCCAGGAAGAATAGCTATCATCAAGAAATCAACCAATAACAAATACTGGTGAGATTGTGGAGAAACAAGAACCCTTCTTCGTTGTTGGTGGGATTGTATACTGGTACGACCATAATGGGTATCACTATGGAGAGTCTTCAAAAATTAAAAATAGAAATTCCATTTGACCCGGTTATTCTCCTTCTGGGTATCATTCTGAAAGAGCTAAAGACATCATATTAAGGTGATACATGATATACATGTTTATAGCAGCACAATTCATAACAGGTAAATCTTGAAAGAAGGCTGAATGTTTGTCAACAGTTGAATGGATGAAGAACAAGTGGTATTTGTACGTGATGGAGTGTTACTCTGCCATAAAGAAGGATCAACTCTAACCCTAACCCTAAATTCTTGACCCAGGATCTATTTTTGGGGAAACTTAATCCAAAACACTGTATAATTATTTTTTACACAAGCTGAAAGTTTTTCTCTTAGAAATTATTTATAGGGATTGTGGATTATTAAGAGGTACTGAAGAGAAATAGAGCAAAAACAGAGATGGTGTCCATGCGAGGAACTCTGCAGAACCAGCTTGGAGAAGCTCACAGGCTGGAATGTTCTCTCCTAGATTCCCTGACATCCTCAAACTGGAGTGTATTACACACTCCTTTTCCCCCTGGCATGACAATAAAAATCATTTATAAACCTTTAGGTCTGGAAAAATTGTCTTAGGTTTGAGTCAACCACATTACTCTTGCTAATGAATGAGAAGGTAGCTATTCTTATGAACTTGTATTCTGATTCGTTTCTACTTTAATCAAATTATGCCAGTGTGATTTGAATGAAAAAGAGAATTCCATAAGCTTAGCAGTAGTTTTATAAATTAATGAAACTCAGTTACCTTTGGATTTTTTCCTAGGTAGCAAAAATATAAAACTCTGTTTTAACTAGATTAACAGTGAGCAGAAAAATGTTCAGGTAAACTGCAAAGAAATGCTGGTTGTTTTTGATGTCATAACAGTGGGATGGAGGGGAGAGAGAGAGGGAGAGGGATGAGGTGAGAAAGAAGGTGGAAGAGGAAGAGAAAGGAAGCAGTGAGGGAAGGGGAGAGGAGAGAAGAGAAGAGGAGAGAAAGAGTGGAGAGAATTGGGGTACAGGCGAGCTTGGGATAAGAAGAATAAAAGGTAGATATATTTGCAGAAATATATGCTCATAAATTTTCAGCTTTTATAAATCCTTTTAGATTTTAAATCCTTTCAGATTTTAAATTTTGTGATGTGAATCCAAATTTTCCAAATGTTTCTTTTCACAAACTCTTTAGGTGATTATATGAATATAGTAAAATAACTCTGAAAATACTTATTACCAGACATCAAAAATTAGTGTAATGATTCATATTTTAAATGCTCCAAAACCTATTTGTTGTACATCATCTCACCTGGAGTACTTCTACCAGAAATATTGTCTTCTGTTCGTGGTTATTTATTCTACTGGCATTTTTCTCTGGGAACTTTTGCATTTGCTTGACATATGACTTTAGAACAATTGATATTACTTTGGCTTCCTACTGTAGCCCTCTGACACTTCATTGTAAGAGTGGTTGTTATTTATTATCATTTCAAGGTGGCAAGATAGGACTATATGTCTAGGAAGTATTACACAAATTATTCTCTGTCATTGCAACAAATAGCTGCTTTTCCTTTCAGTCTTCTGCTGCACACAAAATACATTTTCTTCATCATGTAGTTTCAAAATACATAACATTTTAATTAGAAGGTTATATGCATTCATTATAGTTGATTTTGGAATAAAGCTATAAAAGCAATAAAATAGAATTTTATGTATATACATATATCTCAAATACTTAAGAGCAACCTAATAATGTCTTATGTATTTCTTTCCAGATTTTTTGAGTAAAAAATGCAAAGTTACCTTTAACTAAATTGGCATTATTCTATACTTAAAAAATAGGTACATTTTAAGCTTAAAACTATACTGTAATAACTTCAAAACCTCTAAATATTGTAGCATGGTGCTAATGGCTTTATTACATCTCTCTGCATGTATGTTCATGGCTTGTTTTACTCAGCCTGCATTATTAGACATTTATGTCATTTCCAAGTTTTTGTGATTACAGTTGCACACAAAGTCAACATCTTGGTAATGGAATCTTTCTGCGTGTCTATGATTATGTCACATCCAGAAATAAAATCACTAAGTAAAAAAATAGTACATTTTGAAGCCTTTGATATATTTTTCTCTCATAGAGATTATAATTATTTTCACTCTGTAAGGAGACATTTTTATATTTCACTGCTCTTAGCAACATTAAATTTTTTATTCAGTGGCCAAGTATCCCCAACTAGTCAGTTGACATCTACTACCCATTTGTTTTAAAGAATACTTATGGACACACATATGCCATGATTCTCTCATTTATACTTTTGAAAGAAAACTGGTATTTAGCAGGAGCATCAATCCATCTCTCAAGATCACTTCCACATCCAAGTCTCTTGTAATCTACCTGGTCCTCCACCCATGTCCTGTAGGTTTGGTAAGAATGGAGGAAAAGCACTTGCTGTTATGTGGTGTGAATCTCTCCGTAGGTTGTAGTCCAGCCATATTTGTTGAGAGATCATACTGCAGTTCAATTCACTGCTGCTGTGTAAGTGAGAATGACATGAAAATGACTGTTGAATTACTGCTTCGGTGTATTCTGTTGCAAACAAACGGGTTTTGAAAAAGCTTGGAAGGGCTGGGGATTTAGCTCAGTGGTTAGAGTGCATGCCCTGCAAGCACAGGCCTTGAGTTTGATCCCTGGCACCAAAATAAAGTAATATAAAATGAAATAAAAAGCTTGGAAAACTCTCAAACAATTTATTTGGTGAGACATAAAGTTTAATGTATAAAAGCTTGGTTTTTTGCTTTGAACCGATGGAAACTATTTTTAGTGGCGTGAGACCAAAGAGTAAGAGAAGCTGCCCCCCCATCTCATACCTATAAGGGAATGTGCTTGGTTAATGTATGTGGGTTTGTTGGAAAGGCTATTTAGCAATAGAGAAAAGACCTGTAGGAGGAACGTCAACTGTTTAGGGCAAATGCTTCAATAGCATGAGCTAGTCTGACATTTTTGCCTCCTGCCCAGGTCTTCTCTTGTCCAGCGTCCCAGCTTGGGGTTGCCCTGATTGCTCAGGTGCCTTGCTCTGGGTGCTGCCATTGAAACCGCTTGACTTTCCATCTCCCGGAGGGTCTTCCCCTTCCTATTGGCTCAAGGTGCCTCGCGACCTGGCCCCACAGCAGGTGCAGGCTGAAATAGTATCACATGGGACGGCTGCTCTTTGGGTGGGGCTCAGCCTACCTATTTCTCCTCTTGAGAGGTGGGAGGGACTGAAGCAGCGATCACAGTCCTTCACTCATACTTCTGACACTACCTGCAAATGGAAATTCCTTGGTGCTTCGATATTAATCATTTATTCATTCAGTTGATAAAGATCAGTAGAGAACTTTCTGTGGACTCTACACTGAATGAAAATATACAAATCCATGACCATCAGAGAAATTACAGTCTAGTAGAGGTGACAGATAGTTGACAAGTTTATGGCAGTGTTATAATTTAATTTCAGGTAGTGACTAGTGCCGGGAGGCAAAATTAAGTGGAAGGTGAAGTTGGTTTAATTTTCTTAATAGGAAGTCAGGAAAGGCCTTTCTGAGGTGGTAGTATTTGAGCGGAGAACTGAACGAAGATGTCTGTGAGCCTTATAGATATCTGTAGGGTATATATGTATCTGTGGGGAAACTGTCTGATGGGGAAACACACAGGCCCAGAGGTGCTTGAGAAGGAAAGAGGCCAGCATGTCTGGGTAGAGCAGGTGACAGAGTAGATGGAGGAGAGGTCAGAGATAGCCATGCTACTTAGGGGAAGCGATGCAGGGTCCACCCAATGTGAAGGCTGGATTTTGTTGAAAGTGTGATGGAGAGCTATTGGAGACTTCTGATCTGATCTACTGTGAACCTTCTGTTGCTGTTATGGATGTTTTTCTATTTCTGCTTTCACGGTCCTATTCTGTGGTGTTGAGACAGGTGGACAATTTTTCAAGCTTTCTTTTGTTTTTATCAACATTCCACATGGGTGACAGTCTACATAGATGGACATTCTCTCTCTCTGCCAAAGCCAGAATTAAAGTATCTGGAGCTTAATACAGAACTGTACGGAGGACCTGAAGTAGTTAATTTCTTTGGATTTCAAATAACAGACCTTGGTCAGTTTACTTAAGGAACTTCCCTTGGAAAGTTGATTGTATTCTACATCATTTGGAAGCTAATGAAGAGGTCCATCTAAGCCTTGGGAAGCAGAGCTGCCCGGAGACTATGGCAGAAGCTATCTGTGGTCTCTTTGGTGCAGTTTCACATTGCTGAGATTATGAGTCTCTATGTCTGTGATTCAAAAGTCCAAACTATTGGGGACAGAAGGGATGGGCTCAGTGTGACCCAGGTGTCCTAGAGGGAGCAATGACAGCAGGACCATGACTGCAGAGAAGCCCTTGTGGATGAGGCGCAGGGTTCCCAAAGACAGGAATTAGAGACCGTGTCTTCTGGGCTGTTTTGTGGCCACTGTGGCCACCAGCAGTGTGGTTTGTGAATGAGCTTTGTAGGGCAGGGGCTTCTGGGTGGGAACCTCATCCCTGCTCTGTCCCTCTGGAGAGCTGACCTGCTAAGCATTTCAATTGTAAGTTTCTTGATAGCAAGGACTAGTTTTATCTCATTTTGTATCTCCTCACACAAAACAGACAGCAGAAAATATTTTTGGTGTTTGATTTTGCTTTGGGTTCTCTGTGCTTTGTGATCCCAAAGCTGTCCCTGAAATGATCTAAAATTACGGGTTCTATTTTTTATTTTTTAAAAGGTTTGCTGATAACTTGGCAGGCTGATATAGTTTTATTGCGAAGAAAATTTCCCTTGCTTTTTTTACACGTACTGTTGTGCCAAGAATATGGAATTTGGAATCAGGAAATTGTGTCAAATCTAGTTCCTGGGGAAATGGGGATTTGTGAGAGGGAGGATCACTGGGGCATGCTCTGGGGATCAGCACCGACAAGGAGAAGGCAGCCTGGGCAGAGGGAGAGGTACCGTTTCAGTGCAGTTGCAGCAGAAGCATCTGTTGATCCTAGAGGGACTTCTGAACCGTGAAGGCCTCTGGGTGTCAGCCACACTTGAGGCAACAGGACTAGGTCTCTGCGCATTGCAGTCAGGAGTCTGGGGAGTGCGTGTATCACTGGACAGTGCAGATCCTTTGGGCCTAACAGTTCCTGAGAGAGATGCAGCTGCAGGCTGTCAGCCCCCAGTGCTGCTTGCAGTTTGGGAATAAGCGCTTTGCTTATGATGGTCTGGTAGGGAGAGGAGGGAGTTAGCCCCAAGAATCTACTCCAAAGACTTAAAATACTCTTTTGTGTGTCCTCGGGCAAGCCCCCTGATTTCTGTGAGTCATTGTGTCCTCATTAAAAAAAAAAAGTAGACCAAACCAAACAAATCAATTAGCCTATTTTAAAAATGGGATTAAAGAGACAGTGTTGTGAGCACTGCCTAAGACACACTCACTTGTTTTGTTTAGTTCTCTTGGTAACTGTGATATATCTATTTTAGGCCAACTTTATTGACAAGAGACATGAAAATATTTTGCTTGAATTTAAACAGAAAATTTAGTGTCAGGTCTTTGGATCTTATGTCCGTATTTTGGCCTCAGCAAAGAAACAGCATTGATAATACTAAGATGGGTTGCAGCTATATCTCGGTAGTAGAGCGCTTGCATAGCACATCCGAGGCCCTGGGTTCAATCCCCAGCGACACACACACACGCACACATGCAGACGCGCGCGCGCACACACACACACACACAGAGCAATAATACTAGTAACGACATTTTTATGGTTGTTATGAGGGTTGAGTGAAAGAGAGCTGCAAATAATAAGTTGCTGATAAAAGTGATTTGATACAACTGTTCTCCCAAATTCCTTTTTCTATTAGTAAGAAATGAGCGTGGTCTAATCAGCCCTGAAAAAGAAGGAAAAGCTTACACGGTATTGGGAACATGTCTCCCAGAGCAACCTCGACCAAGTGCAGTACATGGTGTTGTTTCCGAGTTTCTTTAGTTGCCATTTAGATGTCTCTGGTTCACTCCTGGGAGCTTAAAAAAGTCAGCTCATGTATTTTGAACTGTGGCTTACTCTAAAAGTGCTGTGCTGCAGGGTAAGGAAAAAAAAGAAAGTTGGCCTTCAGGGATAAAAATGAAGCAATTGGTGGTGGCGGGGCGTTGAAAGACCTGCCAGGGTCATGGGCTGAGCTCCAAGGCTCTGAGTCAAGGTCAGGCTCTTGGACTGTCAGACTTCACATTGCAGGTGTCCAGTGAGGCTTCAAACTTCACAGGCTTTGACTATCAGGACGAGTGTTTAAAAAGCGAGGAAATGATGGCAAGAGCCAGTTCACATTATCTCTACCAGTTTGGAAGAGATGTGATTCTATATGCGAAACTTCTTTCCCTGAAGGCAAGTGAAGTGCTTTAGATATATTTCGTGCACTTTGTGACACACGAAATCCAAAAGGTGCAAAGTTGTTTTGAGCATGTATATGGTCACAGATATATTTCAAATCATTTTGTGAAAGCTTTATATGCACTCATTTTAATGCAAACTCAATAATATATTCAATCCAAAGAGGCTATCTGCAGGATTGCAAGTTTGAGCACAGCCTGGGCAACTGCACAGCTTAGTGAGACCCTGTCTCAAAATAAAAAATAAAAATAAAAAAAGATCTGGGGATATAGTTCACTGTGAAGGCCCTTGGTTCAAACCCTACAGTGGCAAAAATAGTGTTTGTACATTATTGTGAAGGCTCACCTTAAAAATCACTTTATAGCTACCTTGCTAGGAAGTTGTAGGTTTAACTCAAATTTTTACTTATGTCTCTTTCTGGAAAGTAATCAAATGTGGCTACTAGAGTGTATTATTTGACTCCCTAAATCATCAAGTCTTAAGTTCTGGTGTTCTCTTTGTTTATTTTCCCCTCTGGCTTCATTTAGTAAATTCCAGATTCCCCAGTATAGGATTCAACAGAGGTCAATGGATTCTCATGTCTCTGGTTTGTTTACTTTTATCACCACTTGACCTAGATTAAAAAGTCAAGCTTTTTTGACAAGAGAAATTATCTGAAAAGGAACAAATATGTTTTGGCAATGATGAAAATGAATCTGAAAATCCTATCTATGTACTTGGAGAGAGATCAAATGAGTCCACAATGTTTAGTTTGTTTAATCAGTTTTGCCAGTCAGCTGCAGTGGTGGTGTGAAAACATGTCAGTTAAGGCTATTTCTTACCACCCTTGATCCACAGTGTGCTATGAATGACCGACTCCTTTAATTGTGCTTTGGCTGTATCTGGCTAACATTATGGACATGATCTAGCATAGTATCAAATATATCAGACGGTAAAACAATACTGAAATACATGTCACAGCTGATGACAATTCTAACTGTGATTTACAGAAGAAGAGAACAATTAGAAAAGTCTTGAGCATTTTTTTGTTGTTGTTTCCCTTTTGTTTCCAAGGCTGTCATTATGCTCTGACTCAGTACTGTGGAGAAATGAAAGTGCTTCCTAGCATAAAATGTAAACCACATGAAAATCAAGAACATTAAAAAATGCAATCACATTCTTACTTTCTAAAGCACTGGAGTTAAGACAAACTTAAAACAATAATTAAGCTTAGGAATGGATATGACAACAGAAGCATTCTTCATATGTGTGCTCTAGCCAGAATTCCAAATTTAATCTGAGAAATGTAAATACAATTATTCCCTTTATAACATAAGATCAAGGGTTCTCAGCCTCGACACTAATGACTTTGGGATCCAGGTAATTCTTTGCTGTGGGTGCTGTCCTGCGTCCTGCAGCATTTTTGCAGTATCCTTGGTCTCTACACACTGGATGCCTCTAACACTACCAGCTTCTTCTCTCCCACAGCTATGGCAGCCCAAAATACCTGCAGGCATTGTTAAATATCCTGGGTTGAGGAGGGGCCACATCATCCCCAGTAGAGAACCAGTATAGCTTTCCTGGGTTTCATGGTTCAATTCATTATTAAAAGTTTAAAAGCAAAGCTTACGTATGGAAAATATATGGAAGACAATGGTCTTTGCTAGAAAGATTTCCTCCAAAGTGGAATCATATTATATATCATTTCTCTGGTAGACAGTGGCCAGAAAAATGCCTTCTTGTGAATTTTTCAGTGCTACAATTAAGAGACGCATTTAGAAGACGAGGGACTACAAGTCCTTTCTGTTTTCAAGTTCACAGATTTTGTGGAATATTTAAAAAATTATGGTTGACATAACCAAAGTGTAAAATGTGTAATTCTCATATTGACTTCATCTCAAAACAGAAAGTAATATTTAGATTTAGAGAGAAACAGGTTATCAATAACTTTGGGATATCTTTAGGTCTGCCTAGTTATACTCCAAATCTTGGGGATTAAAATTATGCCTTTTATCAGCAATGTTGCAATGGAGAATCCTTTTTTCCACATGGTTTTCTTATTTTTAGCATGCAACTGTAGGATTGAGCGTATCACTAATATGTTCCTGTCAACAAATATTCATGTACATTTTTTTGTTTTTGTATTTCTCTAGGGTTAAATAAGAATGTTGCGTTAGTTATTTTTCTCACTGCTGAGACAAAATACCTGATACCCAAATTTAAAGGAGGAAAGGTTCATTCAGTTCAGTTTGTAGAGGTTTCAGTCCATAGTTGGCTGGCTCAAGGAAGGGTGGCAGGGCAGATGGGCATCACAGAGGAGAAACAGTTCATGGCAGGTGGAAAGCAGCAAAGTAGACAGCAGCAAGCTACAACCAATGACCCTCTTTCTGTCCCTTATATTTTATCCAGGCTGTCTACCCTTAGGGCAGGTAGCACTCACACCCAGAGTGTGGTAGCTTTAATCCTATTATCACACTGTGAATCAATCCCAGCATCACGCACTCCAAATCCAGCCACCTCTAAAAATCTCCACCTATGACAACACGAGGCTTTGTGGGGACATCCAGAAAGAAGCCATAACAAATATATTCACAATATATTTTTCTTAGAACTTACAACATTTGGTTTTATGAGTATGCTATGAGCATGTATATGCATTGGGTCTTGGAAGGACATTCATTTGCCTTAGCTTTTACATCCATTTATGAGCACCTTTCCACCACATGTACCTAGGGAAGGTGTGTAGTTCATTGAAAAGAAAAAATTATTTTCACCATCTATTGAGTTTTAACTCAACCATTCCCAGATTCTGTATCAAGCTGTATGTCAGAAGTCAGAAGATCCAAGATTACAATCTCCAATCATCTTCCCTATCTTCACTTTGGGAGGGTTTTGCTTCTCTTCACCATGGCACCCCTTGGGCTCTCTGGAGCACCAGTTTACTCTTGTGGCCTCTTGCCTGTCCAGAACTCCCTGTGGGTTGTTCTGACATGAATCCCTGTGAAATATGTTAAAGTTGCTCAATTTGTCTCCTCCAACCATCTCCACATCTCCTTTTTCATTTTTTAAGGTTAGAGATTTTTTTTTCCTCAAAATTTAAAGGAAATACAAAGTTCTATGATGAAAACCCTACATCCCACTCTCATTCAATTTCTACTATCCCCAGCCACAGTTACACACCGTTGTTAGTTTCTTATATGCCATTATATAACTTAAAAAAACTTACAGGCAAACAAATACTAATACCCTATTTTCTTTTCTTTCTTACATGAAAAGGAGGGTACCATATAGGATATACAACACATCTTGCTTTTTCAAATAACAATTTTTTTTTGTGGAGGATTTTCCATAGTAATACACAGGAAGCTTTCTCAGAGCCATGCCTATTATTTCACCTCTATGTAGTAATTTATTTAACCATTCCCCTATGGACAGACATTTGGCTTCCATTCTTCCATAAACAATCAGAAATGAAAAACATATAAACATTATTTTTGTGTATGTGAGTGCAAGAATACATGCAGGATAAACTTTTAGAAGTAAAATGGAAGGCCCGAGGGATATATATGCAGTTGGCATTTTGATAGATATTGAAAAATTACTATCCATAAAGATTATCTTTACAGCAACATATGAGCGTGCCTATTCCCCCAGGGCCTGGCCAACATACATCATAAATAAACAACATAAATTTATTGCAATTTAAAATTCTATAACTAGAATAGTTAAAATGTTTTTAATCTTGTTTCTCTTTTTATGAATGAGGTTGAGGTCTGTGGTTGAACTTTGTGAAGTCGCATGAGGCTGTTCAGAAGGTATGGCCTGGGGATTTAGTTCAGTGGTTACAGTGTTTGCCTTGCAAACACAAGGCCCTGAGTTTGATCCCCAGCACCAAAAAAAAAAAAAAAAAAAAGAAGGAACAGAAGGTACGGCCCCATGTAGGATCCTCTAGCTACCACTGACTGTCTAGGCATCACCGCTGAACTTAATCCATGTGATTCCATTTATGAGAGCGAGCCCAATACTTAGTTGTCAAATAGTTGACTGAATTTCTTAACTACTAATTTGTATTCTAAGAATACATGAGGTATAAGATCACCAGTTTATTAAACCAATCATGTTTTTTTTAAAAAATTTATTTTATTTTAATGGTACATTTTAGATGTACATAGTGATAACATTCATCATTGGGGATTTGTACCTGTACATGACATATCTTGTTGCTTCTTTTTTTCCTATTCTCCTCCTCTCCCTTTACACCCTCCTCCCTCCCTATTTACAAAAGCTTTGTTTCCATTTTTTCCTTCCATTTCTTATTTCTCTTGTCCTCTGTTCCATTCCCCCTCCCTTGTTCCCTTTCCCATTTGGACATTTTCTTCCCTTTCCCAATATAATACATTTTCGTCTTTATTTACACTTTCAGTTTCTCACACCAGAGAAACTATGCAGTATTTAAACATGTGTGTCCGATTTATTTCACTTAAGAGTATGGTCTCAAGATGCATCCATTTACCTAGGAATATCTCAAGCTTATCATTCGTTATGGCAGAGTAGTACTCCATTGTCTAAAAAAAATACATTTTCTTTATCCATTCCTCAGCTGATGGGCATTTGGGTTGTTTCCAAGATTTAGCTATTACAAACTGTGCTGCTGTAAACATGGGTGTGCATATATTGCTGTGATATGATGCTTTTAATTCTTTTGGGAAGATACCAAGAAGTGGGATAGCTGGGTCAAATGGAATCTCTGGTCCTAGTTCCCTGAAGAATCTCCACACTGATTTCCATAGCAGTTGCTCCAGTCTACATTCCCTCCAACAGTGGAGAAGTGTTCCTTTTTCTCCACAGCTCCTCCAGCATTTCTTATTGGCTGATTTGTTGATAATAGCCATTCTTTGTGGAGTGAGGTGGAATCTCAGGGTTGTTTTAATTTGCATCTCTCGAATGACCAGTGATGTTGAACATTTTTTCATATGTCTATCTGCTGTTTCTACTTCTTCATCTGAGAAGTGTCTATTCATTTGAGTTGCCCACTTTTGGATTGGGTCTTTAAATGTGGGGGGTCTGATTCAATCATCTTTATTTATTATGTCATATGCTCTTTCCTATATAAAGTTGTAAATTCTTTGGGATTATGAAAGGATAATGATTTTTCATTCTCCATTTCCATCATATGAAGGACAAAAAAGGAGAGCTTCCTTGTCAAAAATTGTTCCCTGAATATCACTTTTCACTGCATTCTCTTCTATTCAGATGGACTTACTAGATGTCAACAATGATTGCATACTGTTACGGTTTAGAAATAAAATGTCCAGGAGTCTCATGGGTTCAGAGGTAGGGCTTTTCAAAGATGATTGGATCATGGGGATACCACACTCATCAGTGGATTAATCCTTTGATGAGTTCATTGCTGAATGTATTGTTAGGAGATGGGGTCTGGTTGGAGAAGGTGGGTCACTGGTGTTGTGACCTTATTCCCAGCTCTTCCCTTACACTCTCTGCTTCCTTGCTGCCATGAGTTGAGCAGCTTTCTCTGCCAGGCCCTTCTCTCATGACGTTTCTTCCTTGGAGGCAAGGAACCATGGACTGAGCCCCTCCAAGCCATGAGCCAAAATGAACCTTTTCTCCTTTAGGTTACAGGTGTCAGGTATTTCTTCCTAGTCACTAGAAAGTGCCTACATGTACCTATTGCATGCAACATCCAACCAATATTCATTGAGAGCCTACTTTTGCCCTAAGCAAAGACTGATATCTGGATATTCATCAAATGTATGTACACTGTGTATAAGTAGGAAGGAATATGAATGTAAATCACATATTGTGCTGTCTATTAAAAGATCAAGACTAGTAACTGGGACATTCAGGTTCTATTCTTGGATCTGCCCTTATCTTGCTACATTGGGAAGTCCTTTTATCTCCATGGACCTCAGCCATCTCATTTGTGAAAAATGTAGTGTTGACTAGAATAGATGATATTTAGATCCCCTTAGTTAACATGCTAAGATCATAATGCCCATATGTTACGTTTATAGTTTAAAAAATACCCAAGAATCCACACTTACAAAGATAACTGTGCCATTCTGCATTGTAGATCCCCCTGCAAATACTCATAATCATTCATTTTTTCTCTCTTGAAATAGTGGGACATATTTTTTAAGGACTATATTAGAATTTGTCATTATTTATAATTTTTATAATATAATTCATGTGTACATGCATTAAAAATCTCCCAGGACATTAAATAGTCAACATTTACAACACATTTTTTGAAGTAGTTCTAAGTGAATGAAATATCACAAAATACAAATCTCAGTGGAAGGCTTTAATGATAGTTTCTGAAGAAGCCAAAATACCTACAGAATGGAAATCAGAAGTAAACACTGTGTGTTGGCTTAGGTACAAGACCATCTAGCTACATGTCATAGAAGGATTATGACCTATTAGAATGGAAAATCTTTAGTCTAACTCTTTATATAGAAACAAGCTACTTGCCTATGAACTTGAGATCATGAATTTACTTTGAAATATGCTATTAAATGGCCCACGACTTCATTTTATCATGTCACACTTACTTCTGCTTTCTCTATACCCCTCCTCTGTCCTCCACTATCTTCACCTTGAGATATTCTTCAGGTAATTTCATTTGCTATAGCAGTAGGAAACACTATAAACTTTTAATAAAACTTTTAATCTTGATACAGGGTCTCACTAAGTTGCTCAGGCTGGTCTTGAACTTGTGATTCTCTTACATTAGCCTCTTGAGTAGCTGGAATTACAGGTGCATGCCACCACGCCTGGAATAAATTTATTTAAAAATTTATCCGGTTTTAATGAATTTTAATCAAATTTTAAAGAAGGTAAGTACTTTCATTGGTTATCCCTATGCAAAATATTCAGATGCATGTTATATCACTGTTGTCAGTTAGAATCTATAATTAGTAGCTCTTCGTTATTTTCAAATTAATAGTAGAAAAAGAATTTTTGAAGTCTTTTATTTTAAATACCGATTTCATCAGTTACCACTTTAATTTACTCGTTTAATCATTTATCTGAGTCTCGGCTTATTTCTCACACGATTGTAATAATTTCTAAATTGTTATGATGTTAGATATAATATAGTAACATAAAATGAAACACACTGGGATGCAATAAACATTAATTTTCACATCATTATCATTATTATGAGTGATCAGATAAAATATTACTAGGAAACCTTACTCAAGACTTTTCATGCGAGGCAAAAATTAGGAAATTAGGTCTTGCTATTTTACTTTCTTATTATCTGAGAAGTAAACATCCAGCAATCCAAGTACAGGTAAACCTGAGGGATGAATCACTGCTCATACAACACAGCAATTCATCGCTGTGCATAGAAAGTAGCGCATGGATTCCTAAAATCTCTACACTAGGACTTGTAATGAGTTATTTTTTGATTGCTATTTCCCCAATTAATTACCATAAACATAGCAACAGCACATTTTATTTAGTACAATTGGCCTTTGTTACTATGACGGCTGAAGATTAGGAGTGAAACGCCTTTGTTTTTACAGGAGAAGAAAAAACCACTTCTCAGCACAAAGGTGTTGGGAGGTGAATGGATTTGCGAGCTCCCTGCGGCGCTTCCGGGCAGCGGGTCCCGGATCCCGCGTCGCTTTGGAGCTGCGCCTCTAGGTGGCGCAGGAGCGCCACGCTCAGGGGCCTACCTGTTCCCAAGGATGTCGCGGCTCAGACCCTAGAAACTGAATACCGGAACATGGAGCTGTCAGTATCGTAATACCAATTAACTGGAATTATTAATTACACTCTCAATATAAATGCCCGACTCACATTGTAAGCCACTGTATATACCCTTTAAAACAATGCTGAACTGCTTAAATACAGGGGAGCGTCTAATACAGCCCGTCTATTTCTAGAAAGAAAAAGCAGTTTTAGGAGATTGGCCTTTTGGTATTTTAGAAGCAGACTCTTTGAGTGCGGAGAGACCTTGCAGAGAGCATCCAGAGAGCTCACATAGTCCCGTTTTGCATCTGGCTCCTCCACCTCCTGTGCGTGCTGGGTCTCGATTTGGTTTGTGACCTGGAGTTGATACTAACAGCGTTTGCACATTGGGCGGTTGTAAGGATGAAAAACGTGAGCTAAACCGTGTGGCACGGAGCCCGATACGTGGTAAGATACAGTCAAGGCCCACTGGCCTGATGAGGCTCTAATACAAGTTGGATAGCTCTTTTCAACTCAGCTACCTACACCAGGGAATGTGAGACCTCCCTAGAGTCTGAGGGAGTGACCTGCCATCCTAATAGGTTTTCGTACCTTGCAATGTAAATGAAAGAATATCCCGTTTCCATTGACAGAACGTAGAGGGACGGTGAGACGGAGGCCGGGGGCACGATCTCCTACACCGCTCTAATGCAGGGTCTCAGTCAGGGCCTCTGGGGCTCTCTTAAAAGTCAGCATAAACAATTCTGCCCACAGCTGATTCTCCAAGAGGAAGGGGAAGTGGAGGGGGTTATTTCCTGGTGCATGGAGCTTTATGCTCTCAGATTCTGGTTTAAATTGGTTCCCTAAACAAACACTTAATAAAGAATTGTGCAGAAGTCAGAAAAAGTGACATTTTGAATAGTTTTTATGTAACCAGTGGAAAGAAAATGTGTTATAATAAGTGAAAATGCAAGCCTGTCAGGAACAGTATGACACGGCACAGAACGCTTGCAGCAAGGGGGGAGGGGTGAATCTTTTCTAGACTCTCACTATCCTCGTCTCTTATATTTTGGCCTAATTTTTTCATTCTCAATGAATGTTCATTCATTAACTGGGAAGCATATGGAGAGCGATGCTAGAAGACGAAATAGATCTTTAAAGATTTTCCCTAGGAACCTGGGTTTTACTTGAAAATAAATAGAAAAAACTATGTTTCTTCTTTTTGGGGAGTCTTTCAGAGAATCTAAATATCAATATTTAAAATATATCCTGTTGTCTGTACCCCCAGAGAGTGAGCAAATGGGGAACCTACTTCCTCTTTGCCCAGCCTCCATGGGACAGAGTTACCAGGCACCTCCCTGGACCACCAGCCGCTTCTGCAAGCCTCACGGATTCTGCAGCCTTGAGCAGCTGTGCCCAGTGGAGAGTCCTGCCCCGCCCTGCACTGACCTCTGCTCTGCCTTCCTCTCCATCCCTCTCCATCCCTCTCCACACAAGGAGCTGAGGGCCTGTGGGCCTGAAGGGGGCCCTTGTCTGAGAGGAGGCGGTTCTGATTCTTGCCCAGGCCAATGAAGCCTTCTAGTGCACACGGCCAGTGATACACAAAGGAAACAGCCTGTTTGCTCAGGTTTTGAGGGCCCTGGAGATACGACACAGCTTTCAAGAGCTCCTACTCTAAATAGTGACTTAAATTCATTCTCTGAAATCCCAGTGAAATGCAATTCACTGAACTTTGTGTTTATTCCACACCAGGCACTGTGTTGGATCCTATGAAACATGATAGACGACCTGATCTCTGCTTTCAAACATTGATGGAAGAGAAATGGGCAAAAATGAAGAGGATGTTACACCGCCTTCTAGTGTGGTATGTGTTTGGCCTACAGTTTTACTGGAGTCATTGTCTTTGAGGGCTTTGGTCATTGGCAATGAATTAACTGTACAGGTGGTGTGCTGAGTTGGGGGAAGAAAAAAGAAATCTTAACTTCATACTTTATGTCGAAATTATTTCAGCATATATATCACGGAACCACCTTTCCAGAAAAATAAGCAAGGAGCTGGGCTCTGTATTCTGTGATCTACTTAGTTAGTGAGTTATTTTCAAGGACGTGGGATAATTTACAGTATCTATGATGACCTAAAAGGATTACTTTTTTTTCAGTTGCTATCTTATAAGAAAAGTGATAGCATTTTCATTTCTATATTCTACTAGAAGGAGGAAGAAGGGAATGGGCGAGGATTTGGGGATTTCAGAGCTCCTCTTATAATTTATTGTATGAATACCTGGTATGTGCGATTATTGGAAAAAACTCTGCAATAGTTAGACTTTACAGATATACAAGCAGGTGTGATTATTTTATAATGGTACAATTAAAAAAAACTCACTTAAAATAAAGGTCAATATTGATAAGATGTTTGGAAATAGGTTTTTTAAAAAAGATAATGTCATTTTTAAAGGTAAGGTAGTTGGTTTTCCAGCTACTTTCTTACAGGTAACCATAATTTTCTTGTGCAGATTAACATTATTGCAGTGTGTTATTCATGTCATTTTGAATGAAGTATCAAACACTGGCAAAATAAAACGTATTATCTGGACCATAATGGAGAAGCAGAATAATCAGGTTGCCATAGGTACGTGAATAAATGCGGACCATTTCTTTCTCTTGAAGAAACCTAGAGGTTTAATGGATGTTCAGAGCAATTAAGTTTACAGTTATGCACCATATAATCATATTTTTGCAAGTAACCGAGTGAGAGGTCCCATAAGATTACAATGGAGCTGAAAAATTCCAGTTGCCTAATGATATCACGGCTCTTGTGATGGGAAGTGAAGCACATTCTGTACGCATTTGTGGTGATGCTGGTGTGACAAACCTGCTGCACTGAAGCATATGGGCCCTGTGAAGTACAGCAGTACAATCAGGCACAGCACAGAGTACCTGATAATGACAGCAGCTAAGCTACTGGTTTTTGTATTTCTTATACTCACGTTTTATCACTATTTTAGGCTATACGCTTGCTACCTACAGTAAAGTTTATTGTGAAATAGCAGGCCCTGTTCTCACAGCATCACATATCTAGGTTTACTCTTGATTGCATCTGGAGGTCACGTGGAGTGACTGACTTAGCCTGTGGAGTTGTGTAATTACACTTTGCTATGCTCTGATGGTGGTGGTGAACCTGGGGCACAAGTGTTACTGTACTCTCTTTTTAAGATAAAAGATGGTAATGTAGAGTTATTTTTTTTCTGAAGAAAAACCTCAGTATTCAGGTTTAATGGCGGTGTTGGCACTTTACAATAAATAAGTGGGTTTTGGGTTGCAGTTTGGCACTCGGTCTCTGAGAGTTTCGCCATCACTGCTGCGTGATGTTTGCGTAATGCCAAAATAAGCTGATAATGTGTTTCTCACAGTGCATCCCTGTTGTCAGGAAATGCCTGTCTGTAAAACTGTGTGTATATTCTGATATGTCAAAATTTATAATGTATTTCTGGTATCTTTATTAAAGGTTTTTAAAATGCTAAAATATGATGAAACACACTTTCATCTGAAGTATGAAGCAACCCCTGAGGGAGACCTTTCAGAACTTCATCTTCATCACAGCACCCAGGAAGTGTCAAGTCATTTGTTATGTATAATTAATATTTCCCTTTCTTTCCTCCTTGAGCGCAGACATTGCAAAATAAGTCAAGTAGTTTTGTAATAAATAACACTGTTTTCAACAATTTGTTTCCATGTCTTGACAGATGTAGGATTTAGTCAATTCTGAAAATTTATAGATTCTGCTTTGTTTTTGTTCTCAGATGCAAAGATGCTAATGCACATATAGAATAAAAATATTTATTTTGTAATATGAAAAAAGCAGACTTAGATTATAAATATTTCAATATGACAACATGATTCATCAGAAGTATTATGGTAATTGAGTAAGGTGAAATAGTTTTATGAAATTCAGAAGAACTAAAAGGTCACAGGACTAATATAAGCATTTAATCTATTCAGTGTAAATTTGTGAAGAGACTATGGCCAATGGTCTCCTTCCTCTGGAAAGGTTTTGAATTAGAAGTGCATTTTAGCATTTAACCTGTTAGGCTGACACTCAGAATATAGTTATTTCAAGTCAACTTTGTCTTCTTTAGGAGAGGCAACATTTATACAGACAATCTGGAAGTAGTTGGTCTAGCACCTTAATATGTATTTCAAAGTTTATGTGATTATCAGTGTGCCTATTGAAATGTGTGGAAATCCAAAACATTATACACAGTAATCCAGTCATCTAACTAAAAACTAACTCTGCTAGGTTTTAGGCTTCTTGATTCATGTTGAAATTTGACAGTATCATTTCTTAGAGAAGTAAATATCACTAAGGTAAACTCTATTCATTACTCCTTTCATCAAATAAAATATTTTATTTTAAAATGATAAGCAAAAGAGTACAAATACAAATTTGGCAAAAGAATAATTGGCAAATGCTTCTATTAATTTGTGTATTTAATCATGGCAGTAGAAGTCTAAAAGTAAAACAGAATTTCACATTGCTAATACTTTTTCTATGAAGTTATATTATTTTAAAAGATCATCCCAGTCTTTAGGGCAAATGAACAATAAACAATAGTAGGTAACTGAAGCAGTTGTTTGAATTACTCTGTCAAAAGTTCTAACCAATTATGTATATGCTATGTAACTGAAGCCAAGGGAGATTTTTTTTTCTGTCTTCTTTTTATTTTTATTTTTATTTTTATTTTAAACTAAGAACATGTATTGGTACATTCTACATACAATGGTCACATTCATTACATTTATTTAGTACCTATACATGATGCATCTTGATTCTCCCCCTCTCCCCCGCCCCTCCCCTCTCCTCCCTCCCTCCCTATTTACAGCAGGTTCATTCATCATTTTCCATATTTTCCCTTTCCCCTCTCTTTCCCCTGTTGCCTTTCTGCTTTTCCCCTTCTTTCTTTCTAGTACTCCTCTCCTCTGCACACCATCCTCCTTTTATATAATATCTATTACACCTCTTTGTCTTTATT
>PVJO010024219.1:0-24733 GCA_004026905.1 Hystrix cristata | reverse complement strand
ACAGCAGAAGGAAATCAGTGGGCAGTAGTATGTGTTGGTGGGAAGGAGGCATCTTGCTGGGGGTTGGACTGCATGGTATGCAGGAGAAGGGCTCCTATTGGCCAGTGGTATTGCACCCTCATATTCCCACTTAGACATTAAGCGAGAATATTGTGGCATTTTTCTCTTGTCTAATGTTTCTGAGAGCTCTCTTTTTTTTCAGCTAAATTTACTTTTGCTCTATACTTGAAAACAGGCAAGCCTCTTGATCCTGAGGGGGGTAATCCAAAAATGTAATTTTAACAAAATAAGAGCACCAGAAAATGAGAGCTAATTGGCCTATGACACTACTTTTCCTTCTAATGTGTCTAGTTTTAGAAAAGTCAAGAAGTCTTGTTCTGGAATAAAATAAGCCCAAGAATCTTGAGTTTTAAGTCACTGAAATGCTTCTGTGCATTTGCGAAAACCAAACTGGAATCTTGGCGGAGACATTTGGAGGGTACCTCTTTATAATTTCCCTGTAAGGAATCCCATCCCTTTACATATTTTAGTATTCTCAAAATAGATGCAGATTTTCAAATTGGATTATTCTCTAGGAGGATTGATGTACATTGCTCTTGTGTTCTGTTACCTTCAGTACTGTTGTTTTCTTCAGTGACAGGGTGATTGCTCTTACAGCAGCCGTGATGTCTTGGGAGCCTGTTGTATTGCAGATAGTGACTGTGCACTTCAGTCTTCTCAGCAGTTATGATTATCTTGAGATTCGGATGGAGACTTGCCCCAAGAGAAGGCTGTACTGCTCTTGGAATGTCATTCAGTAGTCCTTCACCTTTTTTTCTGGTTTAATTCCATAATCCAGCTCCTTAGCATCACTGGGCATGTGACAGGCACTCAGTGGATGTGCTCATTGGATATGTATCTGACTGCACAACTCTGTGCTTTTCCTTAATGCCAGGTGCCTTTCTGGTGACACTGTTCTATAGCATCATCCGCTTTGGGACAGCATCTCTTCTGATCCTTTGACTTTGGGCGCTCCCTTCTTCTGCTCACCCTTTGAACGTCCACATTCCTTGGGACTCTGTTTTAGACTTCCTTTCACTCTCTCAATGTACTTCCTGTGTATTAGCTTTCTTGTCACTGAGGTGCAGCACCTGACACCCACAGCTTAAAGGGTGAGAGGTTGAATTTGCTTGTGGTTTCAGACCACGACCAGCTGGCTCCAAGGCAGAGACATCATGGCAGAAAGACGTGGCAGAGCAGAGCTGCTTAGTTCTTGGCATCTGGGCAGCAGGCAGGGAAGCGTGCCGGAGAGGAACAGGCAGGGGGCCATACAAACCACCAAGGTCTGCTGTCAGATGAGGCAGGAGCCAGGCCCTTGGTCCTCAGCTGCCATGGGCTCTGAGTGCCGGGATGGTGAATCCCAGGGAACCTACTCCTTTTTGAGCAGGAGATCCAGGGACTGTCCTCCCAAATAAAAGATGGACACTTTTGCACACTTGAGCCTGGGACGATAAATTGTTATCCTGGGCTAATAGTAAAAATGTAAAACGTACAAGTTTTATTTCATTTCCAGAGCGTAAGAACATAAGTGCATAAGATCTAACCCAGATTGCTTTAGAAGATCAGATTTGACAGAGACACACAAAGGGCTGGAAGCACAGCTTCTAACCCTTTCTTCCTCACCTCCTGCACCTGTGTCCCAACTCTTCCCCACTGGCCTTCCCTCCATGGCTGAGGCTGCCGCAACTCTGTATCCCCAGCAAGAACAGGGGTGAGTCAGGAGGCAGTGTAGCTATGCCAACACCCAAGGCACTCCTGTGTTGCTTTGGGCTCTTTTTGACTGTTCAGAAGGGTTAAAGAGAAAACCTTAGTCTCTTAGAGATGGGAGAGACCTTAAAGATTGCATAATTCAACGCATGGTTTTGTTGATGAATAAACCCTGCCTGCATGGAATGAGAACTGCTTTGAACTGAATAAATAGCAGTGGTATATTCTATCCTTGTTTTCTCTCACAGGCAATATTAATTTCACTGGGACTGTGGTGTAGTCCTCAAACTGTTCCTGAGCTAGAAAAAGAATATTCGAATGGCTTAAGTTTCTCAAGGGAGAGGAGAGTAGGAGAGGAGAACGAACAGAGCCAGTGCAGTTTACAGTAAATGAAAACAAAAATGCCTGGGTCTAGTTGCTTAAATCATTTTTCACTCGTACTTGTTTCTATTGTATAATAAACTTATGGATACATTAAGGTTCTTGTGTCTGAAAATAGGGACATTTAAAAACAAGTTTCAAAAATTATTTGGATTTAGGGACTAAATATCTTCATTCTGAATTGTGAGGGAGACCTACATCCTAGAATCTATGATAAGCATAACATACTTAAAGTAAAGTGAAGTATATATTTATTTTTTAAAATAGGGACCAAGTTTTTCTTTACCAAAGAGTATTTCACATTAATAAATCATTGATGGCCTGGAGTGTAGCTCAGTGCAAGAGTACTTGCCTAACATGTATCAAATGTAGGGTAGCTCTAATCCCAGCACCACAGTCCATCAAATGATATACTGATACATGCTACAACAAGGATGAGCCTTAGTTCAATCCCCAGGACCAAAAACAAACAAAACAACAGGGATGAGCCTTAAAGATATATGGGATATTGGCTTTATGTAGTTAGGACTTTAGCTATTAAAACATGCAAGTCCATTTGTAAAATTGTACTTTTTTTTTTTTTTTGAGATAGGATCTCACTAATCTAGGCTGGTCTCGAACTCACTCTGTAGCCCAGATGGCCTCAAACTGCAGATCCTCTTGCCTCAGCCTCCTGAGTGTGGGGAACACAGGTGTGCACCACTGTACCTGGCCCTAAAATTGCACATTTTTAGGTCATCACTTGAGGAAAAAAAGAGAATCTCAGCCTGCCTCTCCTATCTTCCCCTTTCCACTTCTACCTGCCCCCTCCCGGGCCTTTGCACTGAGCTATATTTCTAGCCCCATTATTTTTTTGAGTTAGTATCTTACTAAATTGCCCAGATTGGGCTAGATTTTCTGATTCTCCTCCCTGAGCCTCCCAGAGTGCTGGGATTACAGGTGTGCTGCAATCATGCCTGACTCTTTCTCATCTTTTTAAAGGTCATACTTGGCAATTTATTTATATGTGTGTTGTAGGTGTCTTATTGTTTTAAATTGATTTTTATTTTCATTTGGATGTATGGGCCTTACTGTTTTAATGGGTTAAATTTGCTTCTTAACAAACCTTTTACTCACTCACTAATGCCTTCCTGGTAGTCAGGGAATTGTGCTGCTTGTAACCCAGAATGGAAGCTTCGAAGAGGGACTTTGCAAGAAGAGCAGGGTTCTAACACTGATCCTGGTAATGAGAGGCTGTTAGGTGCTTTGGTTTTAAAAACTCTTCTGAGGAGATCTGTTTAATGAATCAGCAACAATTCTGTGCCAGTGAAGTGGGGGTTTGGGAGTGGTGGTGCTGGGGATCAAGCCCAGGGCCTTGTGCTTGCTAGGCAAGCGCTCTGCCGCTGCACTAAATCCCCAGCCCCAAAGTGGAGATATTAAGGTTGTGAGTGATGGCTAGCTCACACATCCAGGCACGAGGGAAACAGGGCCCCACCCTCACCGCAGGAGATGTCAGGCATCGCTCCTAGAACTGCTGTCCCTCCACCACCTGCCGGAACCACCGCGGGGGGGGGGGGGTGGTCGTTACGTAGTGTAAGCATGCGCCTCTTCGTGCAGACTTTTCGGTGATGCATAAATTCCATGTTTGCTAACGTCTCCCACACATGTGAAGGCAGTTAGGTTTCAGGACCAAGGAGCATTAAGCTTCAGCATCCTAAATATAAGTAAAAGATGGCAGCCTGAAGTCCTACAGAGAATTCAATATGAATGTTGGAGTCAGAAAAGATAAATTATAGTGTTTTGGTATTTTTTTCTAATTATTCATACTGGATCTTAGCTAAAAGGCCAAGGAGTTAAACACTTAGATTTATTTCCATAGGAGAGCTTCTAGAAATTAGAGTCTCTGATTGAAAAGACAGTAAAGATTTTTGAGGTATGTGAAACACTGTTCTACCCGGATGCAACAATTCTTTTATGTCAATGATGTGTCCAAGAATCTGTACCTATTACAGATCGTTAAACTGAAACTTGGAGCAAATACTGTATTTTCCTCAGAAGTTCGTGATAGGTGCCGTGCTTGTGTCCTGCAGGAGTTGACAGGGAGGAAGGAGTTCAGGAGGCAGAGGCTGCAGTGAGATGTAAAGCAGAGGTCGGTAGGTGCTCAGGGTCTGACTCGTGGTCATCGCGTTGGAAAGGTAAGCAGGTTCTACAGGGTCTCCTGTGCCTGCTTTTGGATTCCCTTGTGCATGTGTGTGTTTCCGGAACCATAATTCACTCAAGATAAAGTATCTGTGCTGCGTATAGTAGTATAAAGAAGAATGTCACTGTGCTTCATGCTTCAGTATTCCCGTCTTCCTATTTCATCACTTCAGAAAAGAACTTTCTTGACAACAGTTAGAACTAAGTCTTGGCAAATCATAATCTCAATTCCTTATGAGCTGAGATGAAAAACAAATTAACTTGCTTTTCATATTGAAATGTCTTCATAGCCAGATGTGGTGGCCCACGCCTGTAATCCAGCACTCCAGAGGCAGAGGCAGGAGGATTGCTGAGACTCTGTCTCAAAAAACTAAAAAAAAGAAGCAGCAACAAGATATATCATGTACAACAAAACAAATGAAAAAAAGAAAACTAAAGAAGATATATCGTGTACAGGTACAAATCCCCTGTGATGAATGTTATCAGTATGTACATTTAAAATGTACCATTAAAATAAAATTTAAAAAACTAAAAAAAAAAACCCAACAAATTCTTTGGTTTCTCTAAAACAATAAAGATACCATGGTTTGTTTTTTTTTAAAAGAATCAAAATACTGTACTTATCTTAAGCTGCTTCCTTTCATCAACATTTAACTAGAGAATTTATAAGTTTAATTATGTCTATATTACTACAGTTATTTATTCTTAATACCACTGTCTGTTAATAGTAGGCTGGTTTTGTTCCTGGGTAAATTCCAAATAGTTCAGGTCCTTCCCGCCTCGAACAAAGAACTGGACGAGACAAGCCAAAAGCAGTGTCAGAGTTTATTTAAAAAGGCAAAATGGAGGGTTACTGGCTCTGCAGAGCGAGCATGGGCCAAACAGAGAAAAAGTGAAAAAGAAAATAACCGTAAAAAGAAATCAGAAATACATACGGTGTCTAAGAGATGCCCTATGGGCTATCGTGAAAGATACAACAGCCCCCACAGCCTGCTCCTGTGGCCAGGCCGGCGCACCTTCCCACAGAGAAGGGTGTAGGGAGCGTCGGTCCAGAAGATGTCACGGGCCGGCACCCGGCCGCACCCAGATTGCCATCACGCCGGGGAAGGGTCAGAGGGTGCGCCACGCTGTCCTTTTGTACTGTCCGCGTCTGGAGGAAACGCATGAGAACCTCCACCTCCGGGTCCCAAAGGGTGGCACTGGGATTCTGCACCCAACAGGTCATGCCTCTCTCTTACCTCAGTTTCTTCTTTGTGAGTTTTTTATGTGGCACCAGAATTTAGATTCGTAGTTAGCATTTGAAAACCTTATCTTACAGGTCTTTCATTCTTGAGCAGTTTTGCTTAATACCCAGACTCATTCCAGGTATATTTGGAACAAGTAACTTTTTTTTTTTTTTTTGAGACAATGTCTCACTATGTAGTCTGGGCTGGCCTGAACTCACTGTGTAGCCCAAGCTGTCCTCAAACTCGCAGCCGTCGTCCTACCTCAACCTCCCTAGTGCTTGGATTGCAGGCACACACCACCAGCCCAGCCGTGGAACAAGTAGCGTACCTTTCGATGACTATTTCTCTCCTAGCTCCTAGTTGACAGAAACTCAGTGGGTTGTTGTGGCAATCCAAATTAAATAGGAACACCAGTAACCTAGTGCAGATCTTACGATTTGTGAAACAGTATATGAAATTGTCCTAAAATTAATTTACTTCCTGGCTGGAAGTTCTCAAAAAAAAGAAAAATTACCTGTATGTGGGAAACAAGAACTGAATGACAGCAGCAAGAGCCAGAAGCAGCATGATGGCATGGGCATTTATGTCAGTGTGTTTTGTTGTTGTTCGCTTTCGCAACCCTAGGGATTGAAGTCAGGGCCTTCACACTGAGCCGGTGAGTCACACCTCCTGCCTCAGCTTCCCAGAGGGTTCAGGCTACAGACATGCACCACCCAGCACAGGATGGTTTTGAGACTTTGAGTGCCTGGGATCTGGCCCTGGGTTTCTCTAGTTAATATGCTACCAAAAAAAATGTAGGTGTGTTTACCACGATCTGCTTCCTCAGCCATGTTCCCCTAATTATTCAAAATAATCAAATTTCAAATCTCATCCTGTGTTAGAATAGTTTGTGTTTCAGTTCTCCTCTCGGGTGCGTATTTTCATGGACTTTGCCAGATTGTACCAAGGAGTCTACTGCAGTTTTCTGTTCTTATCTGGGAGAAACGTGTCCCCATCACCGCAGGGACAGGCAGGAAGGTCTGTGCATCCAGGCCCCTGGGAGGATGGGCCAGAGCCGGGAGCCGGCTGTCAGGGCCCACCATGGTGAGGGACCAGCGGTCAGATCCGAAGACAAGGAAGACGGGCCTGGCCTTGGGCTCTTGGATCGAAATACTACATATTTAAAATTATTCAAATTACTTTAAAATTATTTTTAAAGACTTTTAAATATTGGAATTAAATTATGAATGTAGGTTAAAATGATGGGATATAAATTTATAAATGGAACCAAATATTATGTACATACTACTTAAAAGTGTTGCCAAAATTTACTAAGCTTTATAAAGAACTGTATATGGTTTACAAGCCAGTCCTAGAAGCTCAAGAAAAACTGATTTCTAAATTTTCAGCTTTATAAATTGATTGAATACCATAAAGTATAACATAAAATCCTGTGGATAGGCCTGTTGTCAGAAATTCCTTTAAGTGTGTAGTGAAAGTTTTTAAGAAAAGACAGGGAGAACATAGACATGTAGGCCATCAGGGTCTACTTGATAAAGCTGAACTACAGTTTTAGCCCTGAGCTACTAGGACTATACAGAAATTTGTGTGTGTGCACATTTGTTTTCCTAGAATAAGAGTAGTTTTTATCTACTTCACAACAGAGTAGGTGATCCAAAAAATGTTGAACCTTCTGTTTTTGTTGTTTGTTTGGGCTGTTGTTAGTGGTGGTAGTACTGGGAATGGAACCCAGAGCACTCTACTGCCGAGCTGCATCCCTTGTCTTTTTTTTAAAAGTTTGAGGCAGGGTCTTGCTAAGTTTCCCAGGTGGGACTGGAATTTGAGATCCTCCTTCCTCCCCTCCCGAAGTGCTGGGATTATAGGCACCTGCAGTGTTTTCTTAAGGGTGGTGGGGAACTGAGACGGGCTCCATGAGTTCATCTTTAGGAATCTGTCCACCACCTACATGAGTGGAGCATGTGTTAGAATCATATGTAGGTTTTAGACTTGTCAGCAAATATTTGGAGAATGAGCATTTTATTGAATGCCTTTATGTGCCAGGAAGAAAAAAATGCACTCATATATTGACTTACTTCGTTCTGGCAACAGTGATAGAAAGTAAATATTATTCCTCTTGTACTGATGAGGAAACTGAAACTCAAACTAAAAAGCTGGCCCAAGGTCACAGGCTACCAAGAGGCCATGGAGGCCACAGGGGTTCTCTCTGCTCTTCCACTTGCCTGCCCCAAGCACCTGGGTTGGTGCAACAGAGCCTAGCCCTACTCTCCAAAAGTAGGGAGGGACCATCAAGTACTCTACAGAGAATGGTAAACTAGTATGACTTCTAGCTTTCAAGTTGTGATAATGGAATTCTTTCGGATATTCTCTATACTTGTCCATTTTTTTCTTTTTAAAATCCTACTGATAGGGCTGGAGATTTGGCTCAGCGTGCTTTCCTTGCAAGCATAAGGCCCCAAGTTTGATCCCTAGCTCCAAAAATAAATAAATAAATAAATAAAATCCTACCGATAGCTGGGTGTGGTGGAGTATGCCTTTAATCCAGGACTCTGGAGGCTGAGACAGGAGGATCACTGTGAGTTTGAGGCCAGCCTGGGCTACAGAGTAAGACCCTATCTCAAAAGCCAAAAATAAATAACATAAAATGCTAATGATGCTGGGGCAGACTCAGTGGGAGAGCACTTGTCTAGCATGTGAAGTGCCCCAGTTCCATCCTCAGCACTGTGGTGGTCGTCCTCATTGCCAGCGGGGCTTTTTTGGACTCATGAAGTCTCCCAGCATCTATATGGGAAGACACCTGTTACACAGATGCACGTGTGAGGCAGAGTATAAGTGGGCTTTGGCTTATTTCAACTCCACCAGCAGGATCAAATTTTAGAACCAGGATGGGTAATACTTGCTGTTACTCATAGTCACAAGTGTACCTATTTTTAACATTTTGGACAGTTTTTAAAGCTGTGTGTGTTATTTATTCAGTCTTCTTTCTGTAAGTGTACTTAATTTCCTGCACTGCCTTTCAGGGATCTAAAACAAACAAAAAGTGTCCAGCTGTGTCTAAAGGCTTCTGTCTCTCCTCTGGTGGCAAAGACATGTTTTGTACTGCTTAAAAGGAAAGAGAGACACACACACTCATGCCACAGGCTGAAGCCCTCAGGGTCCAGAATGTCTGCCACAGTGTCTCCCAAGGGGCAGCACACTGCCACTGTGGATGCAGCTGAGGTGCTCGTGGAAGTGCAGGAGCAGCAACTCAGAGACGCTGCTGGGGAAGGTGTAGGGTGGTGAGGACAGGGCCACGGGGTGCTTCCTACCACCGTACGCAGGCTGCAGAGAAGAGTGCGTTTCCAGCTGGAAGGCATTTTTCTCTGTTTGGGTTTTGTACTCCTGCATTAACAGAATCTTCCTACTAGATTGTGCTGCCTCCAGCAGTGGTAGCTGGTTCGTGGAAATCCAGCTTAATTTTATTTAGCACATGTTAATGCATTGCTATTTTCTAAGAAACGTTATTCTCTTCCTTACGTAATAGTGAAGTCTCTTGAACTTTATGAAGTTAATTTTCCCTTCTATGGAATAGTAAGATTTCTGATGCACACAGAAGGATAACAAAATTCTTACAGTAATTAAAAGCACAGTTAGGTTTTATAAGCAGAAAAACCTAGATTTGAATTCTGTCTTTATTACCTGTCAGCTCTGTTACATGGAGCAAGTTCCTAAGCCTCTCAGCTTCGTTTTTGAGTTGAGGGTGCTAGGACTGTTAGAAGGATTCTACCAGATATGTGTAAAACTTTTTCTGTGTAGAGCAGTATGATGGAATTAGACATTGAAGATGTATGACTGAAAACCTTGATGGTAATAGGGAAAGGTACATACACACATCTCATTTTCTTTAGAAAGTGGTAAAGATAAATAGTTGTCTAAACTTAAAAATACTTGATTCTATAAAAACTGTTTACAATCAACCAACTTCTTTGCCACTCTCCTGCTTTTTCCCCTAGAATTGCTTTGACCTGTGAATGCCTGCATAGTACCAGTCCTTTTCAGATAATGTTACAGAGGAAAGCTGTGAGTTCCCTGTGAGTTCATAGTGTCTTATCTGCACTGTACACATCTATTCCACATGTAACTTGATACACAGAACAGAATATTAGTCAAAATTAACTCATCTAAAATTTCAGATAATTTTTTGGGGGTGTGCTGGGGATCAAACCCAGGGCCTCACACTTGCTCGGCAAGCTCTCCACCACTGAGCTAAATCCCCAACTCCCTAAAATCTTGGATAATTTTTAAAGAAATTCTTTTAAAATCATATTCTCTGGTGTTGCTGTAATTTTGGATGCTTTTCACTAGATACAGTATTATTATGACTATAATTGTTTGTTTAAAACAAGTGTAACCTGACAAACAAAATCTACCATGATGAAAAAAAACAAATACCAGAATGGAGAGAAAAGCTTTGTTTTGAATTTTACAAAATAGTGAAGGTAATTTTTTAGATAAAATTGGACAGTAAGTTATTAAATAGTCAAGCAGGTTGTGAGTTTTACGGTTTTCTTAGAGTCTGTGAGATGAACTGAAGAATGCCTCTGACCATCAATTAAATTGATTTTTGAAGCTATCAGTCACATTTGTTTTGTTTTGTTTTGGGGTCTGGAGGTCTCACGTGTGCTAGGCAAGTACTCTATCACTGAGCTATACCCCTAGCCCAAGAGTTCTAACTTTAGAAAAAAAGGGGCATTTCACAGGCAGCCTGGCGGCCTGTTTGCCAGTTTTTGCACACAGACTATAACATACATACAGTTAAGTTCCTTGGTGTACAACATACGGTAAAGGAGATATCTTTCTTTTCTTTTTTTTTTTTTTTTTTTTAGATAGTCTTGCTATTCCCTTGAACTTGAGGTCCTCCTGCCTCAGCCTTCTAAGTAGTTGGGATTGTAGGCATCCACTCCACACCGGGCTAGGAGTAAATCTTTATGAGTAATTTAATACCCATCAGAGTATCTGGCTTAGAGTAGATGTTCCATGATTCCCTCATGAAATGTTCTTGGAGTTGGGGAGGGGAAGGTCATTTCCACAAAGGACATTCAGAACAAACTTCATAGGGCAGCGGTGGGTGGACTTCCGAGGTCAGTGTAGTCCTGGGTGCACCAAAGAGTGTTCTGGGCAAAAGAGCGAAGGAGGCCCCGCCTTGGAGGCTGTGTCATGTAACTGTTAAGACAGTGCCACATGAGCTGCCCAGTTCTGCCGCGCTGTCCTCACAGTGTGCTTCTGGAACCAGCGAGGCAGTGCTTCCTACAGGGTCACAGGGTGGAAGAAAACTGTACCCTTGGGACTTGGCTCCACACTTGAGGTCGGCCAAGCTCTGAGGACCCTTCAGTTGAATAACACGTTAGGATATAAGCAACCAACTTGCCTTCTCCCAGCCTTAATTCCCTCATCTGTAAAAAGGACAGCAAGAGGAAGTCAGGAAGTCAGAGAGCACCGTGAGGAGTAAGTGTAAGTGAGGTCGTGTGAAGAAGACGATGTGAAAGACTGCCATTTTTCTGGTGGCTGTTCGTGGCAAACGTTGTAATGTAATGGAAAGAGTGGTAAATTCTGGACAATGGAGAGAGCTTTCTTTGTCCCAGAGAGTCTGTGCTGTGGAGCAGCTGCATAGGTATTTCTAATTGTGATTTCACTCCCACATACTCCCCATTGCCTTTGTGTGACATGGCCACAGCCATCGTCTCACTTCCTGCTTTGACTCCTTCCCCTGAGTGCCCAGCACGGGCACTAGAGGAGCAGCAGCCTCCTGCCTCCCCCGAGGACTCATCTCACAGATAGCAGGCTCTCAGCAACACTTCCTGTAGAAGTCTTCCAAGAATGCCTAATTCCTTCCTCCTCCCTTCTTCCTAGGGTACTCTGTTGATCATTAAGTTCAAATTAGTACAGATGGTAAGATTTTTGTGAGTATTGATTCAGCTAAGAATATTTTCTTATGAAACATCAATCGTGAGGAAACCAGGGCTTGGTGAGACTTGTCCGTGCAAGTGATCAGTGCCCAAACTGGCATTGAATATGTTTGCTTCACTGCTAGGCCAGGACACTTCTAAACACGTGCCACCTGCCCCTAACCAAGAAGAGTTACACAATGAACCTGTATTGATCAGAAGAGTTGGGATGTAGCCAGGCCTGATGGCACACGCCTGTAATGCCAGCACTCTGGGAGGCTGAGGCAGGAGGATTGCAAGTTCAAGAACAGCCTGAACAAATTAATGAAACCCCATCTCAAGTTCTAAAAAAAATAAAAAAGGGCTGGGGATGTAGGACAGTGTGAAGGCCCTGATTTCCATCCCCTGTACTCAAAAAAAGTTTGGGATGTCTGAGAGAGCAAGTCCTGTTAGGAAGTATTTCACAAGGGAATGACTTTTAATTTAAAAAAACAGCTTTTGGAAGTATAGTTTACCTACTATGCAGGATTTGCAGCCATCACCAAGCAATTTTAGAACATTTTTTCCTTTTTATTGGTTATACAGATAATGAGGTTCATGTTGGTAGACTTGCACAGGCACATAGCATACTTTGGTCATTTTCACACACACATGTACCTCACCCTTTTGGTGGGGGGTGCTGGGGACAATACTCAGGGCCTTGCAGTTGCTAGGCAAACACTGTACTGCTGAGCAAAACCCCCAACCCCTACATCACCCTTTCGATCATTTTTACACACATTATCTACATCACCCCGTGCTCCCGCCTTGTTTCACATTGAGGAGTCACTGTGTATAATGTGCTTTGCCCATATCTGTTCCCCACTACCTGCCTTACTCTCTCCTCTCCCTCCCCCATTTACCTTTCTTGTCTGATAATAGTCTCCCTTCTACTTTCTTGATCATCTTTCTTAAATTCCACATGTTAAGGAGAATAGTCAGTATTTGTCTTTGTGAGTCTGGCTTATTTCAGTCGACATGATGGTCTCCAGATCCATCCATTTTCTTGCAAATGACAGAATTTTGTTCTTCCTTGTGGCCAAATAATGCTCCATTGTGTATACATACCACATTTTCTTTATCCATTCATCTGCTGAGGGCATCTAGGCTGGTTCCATATCTTGGCTATTGTGAATTGTGCAGTAGAAGATAAGGGTATGAGGTGTCCCTGTGTTGTGTTGGTTTTTATTGCTTTCAGTATATACCAAGGAGTGGTATAGCTGGACCCAATGGTAGCTCTGTTCTTAATTTTTGTGGAAGTAACTGTACTAATTTACATTTCTACCAGCAGTGCAGGAGGTTTCCTCCTTACCCCCAGCCCACATCCTCGGGGGGAGGTAGTGCTGGTGATCAAACTCAGGGCCTTGAGCTTGCTAGGCAAGTGCTGTACCACAACTAAATCCCCAACCCCATGTTTTCGGTGTTCTTGATGGTAGCTATTCTGACTCTGGCAAGGTGGGATCAGTGTAATTTTAGTATATGTGCTGCAGCCTCAGTGTAGTTTTGATTTACAGTGCCTAGAATAGTGTTATTACCCCAAGTAAACTCCTGTCACTGCTTAACCTCCCTTCTTCCCCTAGCCCTAGGCAATTGCTAATCTTGTTTTTGTCTCTGTGGACTTGCTTGTTCCAGACATTTTCTGCAAATGGAATCATACAATGTGTGGTCCATCGTGACCGGGTTCCTCTATGTAGCACAATTTTCGTGGTTCAGGTATGTTGAAGTGTGTTTCTTTCCTTCTTACTGCCAAATAATACTCTGTTAAGCAGCTATTTCACACTCCACCTATTTATCAATTGTTGGACAGTTATTTCTACTCTTTGGATATGAAGAATAATGCTACTGTTAACATGTAATACTGCATGTATACTGGTTTTTGTGTGGAATTTGCTTTTGTTTCTCTTGGTTGTGCGTGTGGGAGCAGAGTCGCTGGGTCGTAGCAACTCTGCAGTCATTTGAGGAGCTGGCACAGTACCTTCCACAGGGGCTGTGTGATTTCATACTCCTGCAGCAGTATACAGGGTTCTAGCTTCTCCACATACTCACCAACTCTTATCATCCTTTTAAAAACAATTACTGTAGACATCCTAGTGCGTGTGACATGGTATCACAGTTTAATAGTTTTCTATTTTTTTCCTGGTGCTGGGGTGCAAACCCAGGGCCGCACACATGCCCTGCTGCTAGGCCATAACTCCAAGCCTCACGTTTTGATTTTGATTTGTATTTCCTTGAGAGCTAATGATGATATTGATCATCTTCACTGTGTTCATTGACCATTCATGTATCTTCTCAGGAAAAAATGTCTATTCAGGCCCTTTGCCTGTTTTTTAGTTGGGTTATTGTTTTAATATTGACTTCTGTTTATATCTTCTGTAGAAATCCCTTAGGTGTATATTCGTAAGACTTTTTTTTTTCCTTTCTATGGATTTCTTTTTCATTTTCTTAAGTGTTGTCCTTTGAAACATAGGTTTTTAATTTTGATCAGTTTTTCTGTTTTTGCTTATGCTTTAGTGTCACATCAGAAACTATTGCTTCATCCAAAGAAACAAAGATTTAAATCCATGCTTTCCTCTAAGAGTTTAATTCTTTTAGGCTCTTACATTAACATTTTATTCTATTTGTCTTTAACACATAACCATGCAGGTTTTTTAATCTATCTTGATTTTTAACACTTACACCCATTAATCTATCTTGATTTTTAACACATTACAAAGAACACCATAGGCATCAGTATACTTCCCCTGAACAGTTGCAGTATTTGTTTACACTTGTTTTTCTTTCCTATATATGTAACATTCACATACAAAGGAATGAGCAAGCTTTAAGTGTATGTTTATTGAGTCCCTGACAAATACAAACGCGTATGTAATGCAAACCCCTGTCAGTTGTAGAACATGACCACCACTTCAGAATGTCCCCTCATGGTTTTTCCCAGGAAATCTGTACTTGTGCTGGGATTTCATACAGATGCAATGACATCACATGGACTGTTCTTTCACTCGGTAAGCGTTTCGTTTAAGACGTGTGAGTCTTTGAGCCATTTTGCATATGGTGTGAGGTAGGGTCCAATTTTATTCTTTGGTAACTCTGTTTTTATGATAAAGAAGCCGGTGTTGAGTGGTTAGGGAGGTTGTCAGTAATCACTAGAGCGGTGACCCCAATCCAGCTCTGCCTGGCTTCTTTACACCACCATGACACTGTAGGCAGAGGGCTAGGAGGGATGTGGGGTGTTTCAGTGAGAGTGAGATTTAGACACATGAAAGCTTAAGCTCTCCTTCTGAAAGGGTGGCGAGTCCTGAAAGGTTGATCTCGGGTGCAGTGAGACAGTGTCCTCTGTTCATAAGGTCAGAGGGTATCCGATGACTGTTTGTTCCTGAAAAGGCAAGTAATGGGAAGCACAGTGACAGACAGCTTTGACCACTGCGTGCTGGAACCCTTGAGGCTTTTATCCAAGGTGGAGGAGAGAGGGAAAGCTAGTGAGGAAGTGAGGTCACCATGGGGAACAGAGGTGGGTCTGGGAGGCTGAGGAGGGTAGCTAGCGGAGACGGGCAGATGTGGCTTTGCCGTGACGAGGGCGTCTCTGAGGAGCAGTTCTCACACTCCATGCTCCTTGAAGACCCTCAGACCCTGAGAGTAAAGGGCCTGGGCTGAGCTGCCAAAGCTGCACCTCTCCTGAATGCTTTGTAATGGAGCTCTGATCCCTGAGCACCTTGCTTGCACGCTTGTTTTTTTTATTTTGTTCTATTTGTAGTACTGGGGACTGAATGAAGGACCTTTACGCTGAATACATCCCTAGCTTCCGTGTGTGTGTATGTGTGTGCTTGTTTACTTTTGTTTTTAAAATTTTGAGACAGGGTCTTGCTAAGTCACTGAATTACCCAGGCTCGGCCAAAACTTGTGATCCTCCTGCCTCAGCCTCTCAGAGTGCTAGGATTACAAGTATGTGCCACTGTGGCTGGCCTGTTTTCGTTTTTCAAATCAATCCAGCCTGGGAATAATTTTTATTGACATTTTAATTTTTATTTTAGTTAATGCACAATTATGAATATTTACTG
Source organism: Hystrix cristata (assembly GCA_004026905.1). NCBI lineage: Eukaryota > Metazoa > Chordata > Mammalia > Rodentia > Hystricidae > Hystrix > Hystrix cristata. The sequence goes on along the minus strand of PVJO010024219.1, from coordinate 9,187 downwards.
GTACTTAGGATTATTCAATACAATATACAGTGCAAAATGACCCTGTGTGCTCTGCTTCCTGTGGAAAAGCTGAGAACTCACAAGAGTTGGAAAAGCTTGTTGGGAATATAAGCCAGTGGTCCTACCAGAAAAAGAGCATGTGCAAGAACAGAGCAGAAAGAGTTTCATTCCTTGACTTGCCTGATGCCGTTGCCTTTTTGACAAACAAGTACAAAGTTCAAGCTTTGTCACTCTCCTGCCACTGCTGCAAGCTTCAGGCAGTGTACGTGCTTCTGTTGGATGGAGGTTGGCTTTGGAGACATCGTCAGCTGGTACAGAGGGAGCAAGGGACTTTGCACCTCAGCTCTGATCAGCAGCCTCTGAGTGTCTGCAGCAGCTCCTTGGTGATGGGTGTCTAGGAGAATGGATGTGATACAGAGGTGTGAGAAGGAAGGCAGCTGGTGTCTGCTGAGGTCACGGAAACCTGAGCTGGGTGTCACGTACACCACTCTGCTTCTTGGAAGTGGCAGGGCTGAAACTACAAAGAGAGGACAGTTGAGTCAAGAAAAGTGAGCACTGTGTGCCAAGTTTGGGTGCACGTGAGTATGTGTATGACCGTGTTTAATAAAGGCGCAGGAGTAGTGGTATGATTCTTCATCCAGATTGCCACTCTCTTAGGTAGAGTTTAGGGTTAGGGCTCTGAACCTTGTTTGCCAGAATCCTTCCTGTATACATTACCCTCAGGGCGTCAAAATTGGTTGTTGTGAAGGGAAATTAATATTCAGGAGAAAAATTCTTAGGCTGTTATTACATGAAAGTTATAAGCTCATGGCCACACCTCTTGCCACAAGCTCAACCCAACACAGACCGGACCCCTGACATTTGGTAGCACTGTACACAGGACAAGCTGTTGTCACTTGGACTGCCCCTCTCCAGAGTTGGATGGGGTTACCAGGGAGCTGTAGGCCTGACCTGATTTCCTTTAGCCCAAGTAGACACTCACTCACTGAACTATGATTTCTGTAATCCGCTCCTGGACTTTAAAAATAGGTATATATAAAAATTTTGTATGAAGGATGTAATGCTACCTTTTATAAAACTATTGTTAAAACTTTTAATTGGACCGGAGTATAGCTCAGTGATAGAGTGCTTGCCTAGCGTGTGCAACACCCTGGCTTCCATCCCCAGCATTGGGAAGAAAAAAAAAGATTGTTAGTTTTTCTTACACACAAATTTATATGCAGATTTGTTCTCCAGTTAAATATGCTAGTTAATTCTTATGCACCTTTTTAATGGCTAGTGAAAAACTACAATAGAATCATCATGATTCCATTTTTGATTTGGTTACCAGAAAAATCAAGAACCGTATTCAATTGCAGTGAGTAACCTTAGTTAATGTGATTTTTCTGCCTTCTATCCTTCAGTATTTATCTTTTGTTCTTTAATTGTACTTTTGAATGAGTGTTAAAAATTTACACATCATCTCAGATTCCTCTTCGGAGGTGAAGTAGATTATGAGTTAGTAACTTGTATAGTGGAATTGCGTGATGAATACAAAGGTCCATTCCAGACCACACTGTCCTAATAATGTCACGCATGGGCAGAGGTGGACCTTTGTTAAAAAAAAAAAAATACAGCATTAGAACTGAGGAGCCAAATGTAAAAATTGAACTTGTTTTCTGAAAATGTACAGCTATACATATTTTTTTTTCACCTGAGATGTCAGACTCACACACCCACACCCAGTGGCTCTGGCCTGTGGGCATAGATACTTGGTGCAGTGGGATGAACATTTCCTCTGCTCTCTGAGTCTGTGGTGTGTGTTTTCCACCAGTGTTCACTGAAATTGTATTGTCATCTGGCAGTTTGCGTATTTTCAGATCTTGTAATATCACCGGGTATTAGATGAGATTAGAAAATGATGGTAAATTTATGAGGTGTGATAGGGTATTGTAGTCATTTGGGAAGATGGCCTTCTGTTTGGGAGATACAGGTATTTTGGCATTTGTCTTAGTTGGTAGGGCTGCTATAATAAAATAACCTTATGCTGGGTAGCTTATAAACAACAGAAATTTTATTTCTCACAGTTCTGAAGGCTGGGCAGTCCAAAGTCAGAAGCAGCAGACTCAGTGTCTGAGGTTCTTTGTCTCATGTGTGGCACTTTCCTCCTTGCTGCACGCATCCATCCACACACAGACAGGACAAAATAGCTCCTGGAGGCATTAATCCTACTCGTGAGGGTTTTCACTTAATCATTTACCAAAAGCTTAGTACCCAAAGGTGCTCTTTGCTTTTTGTGGTATTGGGGATTGAACCCAGGGCCTTCACACTGAGCTACATCCCTAACCTCCCAGCCGCCCCCCCTTTTTTAAGCCACAGTCTGAATAATTCACATTGTCCAGGTTGGGCTCGAGCTTGCAGTCCCAGAGTGCAGGGATTACACTAGAGGCTCTTAATACCAAAACTTTGGGTGTTAGATTCCGGCACATGAATTGGGAGAGGGGATGGCTCACCAGCATTTAGACTGTAGAACTGTGGAGTATCATGTGTAATTTACTTTTAGTGGGTTAGCTGTACGTATGTGTGTGTTTAGCTAATGAATTATCAGAACATTAATATCCATTGAACAGTACAGTTTTAGCAATATAACTGGTATATATATTCTCACAATGCTTTGTATTATAAAATGTTTCAAACAATAGTAAAGAGAATAACATAATTAACATCAAGCTTTTCAAACTTGGTGTTTTGCTATACTGCTTCAAATAGTTTATATTTGTGTACCTGCCTTGATTTGATTCCCTTCTCCAGAGACAACTATCCTCAACTTCGGGTTTTTCATGAGCACACACTTACTCTTCTGGATGTGTGACAGATGCAAATCATGCATCGCTCCCAGACAGGGATGCTTTCTCAGAAATGAAATTGTGTTGCTGCATGAACACCTTTGTGTTACCTGGCCCACCTGCACCCCTGGGCCCTGCAGTGTCCTGAGTGCTGTGAGCAGTGTAACACAGTGGTGTCTGTGTATCTAAGCATATCAGACACGGATGGGGTATACTTACAGCTGGAATAAGCAGTGAAAGACTGTATAGGGCTCACTGTGGGCGGAGCCTGAGGGACTGGACGTGCGTAGGGTGAGTCTGTGAGTGAGCAGGTGGGTGTGAAGGCCAAGTTGTTCTGTATACTGCTGTAGACTGCAAACACTGTGTACTTAGGCTGCATGAAATTTATATATAAAAAAGTTTTCTTCAGTTGTAAATTAACTTATTGTGACTTTTTTTTCTTATAAACTTTAAAATTTTTAAATTATTTTCTAATAAGAGCTTAAAACAAACACATTTTATAGATGAACAGAAATATTTTCTTTAACTCCTTATCCTATGAGGTTTTGTTGTTTTTTGGAGGGGTTGGAGTGCTGGGGATCGAACTTGGGCCTTGTGCCTGCTAGGCAAGCACTCAACCTCTGAGCTAATTCCCCAACCTGTATGAATATTTTTCTACTAAAATTCTTTTAAACTTTTTTTGTTAAAAACTAGGATACTGACATAAACATTAGCCCAGGCTCACGCAGGGTCAGGACAATCAGTATTACTGTCTTTCCCTTCACTGTCGTGTCCCCCAGAGCATCTGCAAGGGCAGTGACACACTGGGGCCATCTCCTCCTGGGGTGACAGCGCCCTCCTCACACGTCCTCCTCCTGAAGGGCCTCCTGAGGCTGGTTGGCAGTTAATTTTGAAAAGAAAGAGGTACACTCTAATGGTAAAGACTATAGTAAGTACATAAACCAGTAACAAACATAGTCGCTTTTCATTATCAAGTATTATACATCAAGTATAATTGTATGGGCTACACTTTTTTTCTTTTCTTCTTTTGTTTTTTGGGGGTAGTACTGAAGATCGAACCCAGGTCTTGGCATGCTGGGCAAGCATTCTGCCATTGAGCTCAATCCCTAGCCGTGTGCTGTACTCTTATAGGACTGGAGGCACAGTAGATGCCTGTGCACTAGCATCACCATGAATGAATATGTAGTGTGTTGTACTGCCACATTAAGACAGCACTAGGCAGGGGGCCGGGGGAGCTTTTCACCACCATTGTCTATGCTGTACGTCGTGGACCAGACTGTCACTGTGCAACACGACTGCACGTGTATCCATAAGTACTCTATGGGTTCCTGTTCTTGCACATAATTTCCGTAACTTTTTTCAAACATGCTTTTGAAATTTATTTACATTGATACGTTTAGTTCTGACCTATTTAACTGTTAGACTTTATCTCTCTTAGGACTCTACCACCATTATAGATTGATGCTGATATTAGGGCTGCATCAATTGTTTGTAGTATCTCCTTAACACTTATGCGATGAATTCCCTTGAACATGCCCCCTTCTGCAAGCACACAAGTGTCTCTGGTATATACACCTAAGAATGGAGTTGCTGGGTTGTGATGCACACTCATCTCGGATTTAATTAAATACTGCCAAGGTGCCATCCTGGATGGCTGTGCTAATTTCAGTTCTTATTGTTAGCATCTGAAAGTTTCTGTTGACCCATCTTTACAGACACTTCAAATTTCTTCCTGTCTGTAGGTATGAAAATGGTATCTTCGCTGCGGGCTTCTTCACAGGGATTCCTTAGGTTGGCTAAAGCTTATGAAAACCAGTGGTGCTAACTGACTTGTCAGATTTTTCCCTGAGGAAAAACCAGCCTTTAATTATGCAGATTGGCAGGCAATTCTTAGTGAAATGTAGCTTACCTGCTAAATAGTCTGTTTTCAAGAGCATAATAAACCTTCTTGTAGGAATTCTATACAAGGATAACTCAGAAAAAACATTTTTCCCCATGGGGCATTTTCATTTTCTAAATTTATTCTTGTCGGGGCTGGGGATTTAGCTCAGTGATTAGAGTGCTTGCCTTGCAAGCACAAGGCCCTGAGTTCAATCCCCGGCACCACAAAAAACAAAAAAAAAAAAAAAACCAAAAACTAAATTTATTCTTGTCATTTCAGTTGTCTTGCCTGATTCTCTTAGCTCTTCTGGCTGATGGTCATTCAGGACATAGAGGAGTGAGATGGCCAAGTTTTACTGACAAATTATAATTGACAGCAGAGAAGAGCCCACACCCACTAAGAGGCTTCCACCTTGTCCATCGCTGTCCTTTGTTTTGCTCCAGAAGTGAAACTGAATCTGTTTCTTAGGGGCCAAGGGAAAAAAGCAGGATAACTTACCACTGAACTGGTGGCAGCTGTCTTACGATTATCTGGAGACTTTGCTAGAGAAAGAGTATAGATATGCATGGCTCCCTGAGTTGGATTGTACCCCGGTTGTCTGTTGCTGTGCAGCATGCCAGCTCCAAACTTAGCAGCGTGTTTCAGACTCCAGCGCACCTCGCCCTGCTGTCCCGCTGAGTTCAGCTGTAACACCTGGCCTACAGCAGCTGTTTGAGGACTCAGAAAGCACAATGTATCATAGAAGGTGGGTTGAGAGAGCAGAGTGGGAGGTGGTACTGATCTGGGGTCCGATTTTTCATTCTTCCCCGATCCTGCGTCCCTAGGCCTGAGCTCAGCACAGCCTCGAAACCAGAAGTGGCCATGCCTGTGGGCAGAGGGAACTATAGAAGCCCTCAGTTCTGGCTCAGGAACGGAAAGGGAAGGGTATTACCAAACTTAGAAAGCACAGAAACTTTTCTTTTTTCTCCTTCTTTTCTCCGTTGTGCCACACTGCAAAACTCAAGCATTCCTATGATGACAGTAGACTGGAGTCCATCAGGGCAGAGAACCTCTCTGTGATCAGCGAAGTGGGTAAATCAGCTCCTTCAGTCCTGTCCTCCGAGCACTGGCATGGAAATTGTGTGGCGGAAAGCAGAGTCAGTGCAGACCCAGCCTTCCAGCTAGACCGTAGGGAAGGACAACCCCACTGACCTGGAAACTGCAAAACTGGGGAAAGTGTTTGCAGGAGAGAATAGGGAGTGGTAGCAGTAATTGATTTGAAAAAATAATGCCTGGAAGCGTCAAAATTTGGCTGAAAAAAGATCTAAATCTCTAAATTCAGAGCCCTAAACAGGGTAAACACAAAAAACAACACCCAGACATATCAAAATTATATTAACATCAAAACTAAAGACAAAGCTTGATGTGATAGGACATGCCTGCAATCCCAGCATGCTGAGAGGCTGAGGCAGTAGGATCACAAGTTCAAGCTCAGCCTGGGCAATTTAGCAAGACCCTGTCTCAAAATACAAAAAAAAAAACCAAAAAAAAACCATTTTTAAGGGCTGGGGATATAGCTCAATGTGAAAGTCCTGGGTTCAATCCCAGTACGAGGGGGAAAAAAAAAAAAACTAAAGACAAATTTGAAAAGCAGAGAAAGTGTTGCTATACTGTACTTTCAGGGGAACAACCATTCAAATGACTATAGATTTCTTAACAGAGATGGTAAAGGCCAGAAAGAAGTGAAATTGCATTTTTAATGTGCTGGGGAAAAAAACTCAACTCAGGCCTTTATACCCAGCAAAAATATGCTTCGGGAATAAGGGAGAAATAAAGACATCTCAGATGAAGCAAAGGAAAATGAAACTCTTGGGACGGAAGGGAATAGGAACATCCCAATTCCCAGGAGTCGAAGAGAGCTGTAGAAGTGGCCACATCCCTCTGGATGTGGCAAAATACTGATCTTAAGAAAACTGTGAAAAGTTGTACATATATATTGTGGTACTTAGAGCAAAAACTGTAAAAACTCAAGTGAGAAGCACATTATAGTAGAATGAAATGCTAAGAAATATTCAAGTAACCCAAAAGAAGGCAGGAAAGGAAGAAAATCAGGCAGATGGGAAACAAATAATAAAATGGGAGTCCTTAGTCCAAATAAATCAGTAATCTCCATTAAATATAAGTATCTGAACTGGTCAGGGAGACACATGCCTGCATTCTCAGCTCTTCAGGCCAAACAAGAGGCCTGCTTGAGCCTCGGAGTTCAAGGCCAACCAGGGCAACACAGCAAGACCCTGTCTGTCTCAGATAGATAGATGGGTGGGTGGGCAGGCAGGCAGACAGACTAAACGTAACAATGAAATGTCAGAGGCTGTCAGAATGAATTTAGGGGAAAAATATTGATTCTGTTTGTTAAAAAAAAAAAACTTCAGATACAATAAGTAAATTACAAGGATGGAAAAGGTTATGAAAACAGTAATCAGAAAACTGGGGCGTCTTGTATCAGGCAAAATAGAAACATAACTGTCCTAAACTGTAGCAGTCCTAAAATTGTATGTATATGCGTATATAGCATTAAATGTTGTGCTAAACGACAGAGCTTTAAAATACTTGAAAAACTGACAGGACTGAAAATCTGAATAAATCCTCCATGTGATAGTTGGAAACTTAGCATTACTCTGTCAGTGATTCGGAGAACCCAATACAGGAAAGCTTAGCAAAGATCTGCCTGCCTTGAACTGAGATATAGAGCACTTAGAACAAACACAGAACGCGTGTGGGCAGGAAGGGACCCAAGTCGCTGGACTGCAGGTGTGCACCCTGCCCCAGCAGTGCGATGCTTCCCCCACCGTAAACGTAACTGTGGAAAGCAACAGTGCTAATTCAGAACTCAAAACTGGCTTCACTGTCTGGCTGTCAGCCCTGCTGCCTAGCCAGGTAACTCTGGGCAGGTTCCTAACCTTTCTGTTACTGCGTGTCTCCACCTGTAAAAGGGCAGTAATGGGTGTGGAGTGGCTGGCACAGAGTGCTCACGTAGGAGAGGTAAACAGAGAGAGTAGACAAACCTGACCACCAGGTCTCTTTGTACAGCATACCTAGGTGTTTGGATTTTCCCCACAAGTAACAAGAGACCTTTAACAGTTGCTTTTGTTTTTGTTTGTTTTAAATAACATCCTGATTTAAGGTAAGTCTTCAGTTTATTTAAAATGCTACCTACCAGCACTGAGAGTACAGTTCAGCGGGTGTAGAGTACTAGCCTAGCACATGCAAGGCCCTGGGTTTGATCCCTACCACTGAAAAAGAAGAAAAAACCAACCAACAAAAAGTAAAATACTAACTTCATTCAATCTGTAGTAACACCAAACTATTGAGCCTCTTAGATTTACCTTCCTGTCCTGTTTCTCTCTTGTATCCTGTGTTCACTCCTGTTTTCATCTAAAATTTACTTGTTAAAAGGCTGTTGCTCACTTTTAATCTAGAATAGAACTTTTGTCATGCAAGAGACCTTAGAATAGGGGCTAGGGATTTAGCTCAGTGGCTATAGAGCACCTGCCTCGCAAACACAAGTCCCTGAGTTTGATCCCCAGCACCAAAAAAAAAAAAAAAAAAAAAAACACAAGAATGCACTTTGGGCTGGGGATTTAGCTCAGCAGTTATAGTGCTTTCCTTGCAAGCACAAGGCCCTGAGTTCGATTCCCCAGCACCACAAAAAAAAAAGAGACCATAGAATGGAAAAGATCTGTATTGCCCTGTTTTCTCCTGAAAGAAATTCTGTGTTGTGGCTCCCTTTCCTGCTTCAGGTCTTTTCTGGTGCTTCTCATTTTGAGGAAGTACTTCTCAGGGCATGCTTACATACACCTTGGTGAAATAAAAAGAAAAGATGGACTTGATGTTTGCCTTTTGGGTACATGTGAAAAATGAAGTTGTCTGCCACATTTTCAGTTCTGGCACCTGTCCATTACCAAAAATATGTTTTCAGAATATTCTGCCTGTTTCCCAAAGTCACAAAGGAGGCGCCGGCCCCTCTGCTGGCTCACAGTGTCCTGGAGCCGAGGCTAGCCCCGCCTCCTCCTGGGCAGAATCGGACAAATCAAGTTAACTGTGGCTCTGCAGATTGCTTGTGTCCTGTTCATTTTCTCCAGACACAAAATAGGCTCAAGGAGAAAGTCCTTTCCTATCTTTTAATATTTGGAGAGCAATGTGTTTGGGACTGAATGTATTTTTGGTGCTGGTTGCTTAACTGGGCTGGAGATGATCTCATGTGACAGCACAGATCCCTTGTTTGGAATCGCCATTAACTTTCTAGAACAGCATTCTGTACAGCTGCCAGCATGCCCTGGTCCTCTTGCTTCATATTACAGTGAACTGCTTCGTCAGGGCAGAATCCGGCCTCACAGGGCTGGAGCGGTCTCTGCTGACCTCATGCCACAGTACAGCATGTTCAGCTCTGGGCGAAACCCCAGGGTTCTCCGGCATATTCCTCCTTCTCCTCCTCCTCCTC
>PVJO010024218.1:0-24738 GCA_004026905.1 Hystrix cristata | reverse complement strand
ACTGTCAGACCGCTGGCACCCCAGGGAGGCATTTGGTTCCCTCGTGTCACTGCGTCTTCCCACACACCCCCTTCCCAGCCCAATATGGGTGGCAGTGGCAAGATCTGATTACTGTTTAGAAGTGACAGCTCCGGCTGCTGGGGCCAGAACGGGCTGCGGTCCAGGGCAGAACTGGGAGGCTTGAGGCGGCACTGGTGAGAAGCCTGGTGTACCAGTGCCTCCGCCAGGGATTGTCTCGGAGAGGCCGGAAGGGGCAGATTCGGAGCATGTTTGGAAGGAAGGTGTGTCAGGAACTGCTGGCGAAGTCCAAGGGCAACGCCATCCCCACCAAGGCTCAGGCCCGTGGAGTCACTTCCTAAATCTCTCTTCTCTCTGTCACTCCCACAACCACCCGCATGACCGTGACCGGCTACAGGAACAGCACACCGACCATCTGTAGAGCTGTCCCTCCCTGCAGTCACCGGCCATTACCACTTTGTCCCTGCCCCGTTGCTTTATCCACCCGCCTGCCTTGCTGCCTGCCTGCCTGCTACCCACCTATCGTCTACCTACCTTGTCAGGGGAATCTGTCAAAGCCCCGAGCCCTGCCACCGGCCCCTCCCAAGGACAAGGCCACACGCCTCCCTGACCACAGAGCCACTGCCACACTCAGGGAACACGACCCGACACGCTGCTCGGGCTAGCACACTGTCCACACTGCGAGGGCCCAGCTGGTCCCTGGGTGTCTCTCAGAGACTGTCTCCTCCCGCCCGGGGTGCGCTCAGGGTCCTCCTGGCATCATGCCACCTCCCTAGCTCCGGAGCTTTATTTTATTTTTTTCCCCACTGCCGCCGCCGAGCCACACCCGGCCCTGGAGCCTCTTTGGGCGGACAGCATTCCCCAGCCTGTTTTTCACGAAGGGTCCGGTCAGCTATTTTGCACAATGTCTTTGCGTTTGGGTCAGCCTGATGTTCCATCCTGCTGAGGAGCAGGTGGTGCACTTGAGTGGGAACATCTGGAAGGGAAGGGACACTGGGTGCTGCCCGAGGACCACATCTCGGGAGAGCAACGGCGGTCTGTCCCACTCTGCGGATGCTGAGTGGCCACCTGGAGTCCCCGTCCCAGGGCTGCCCTTTCTCTGTCGAGTCAACGCATAATCCGAGGTGATGCTTTGTGGCCGGGAATATCCTGTTCCCCACTAACCTTTTGCCCAGGGACTTAGCCTCAGCCGCTGATTCCTGCCTGAACTGGGTATCGCTGTCTGGCTGCAAGAGTCCCTTAACTAGTTTCTACCGAGCTTCACCTGGCTCTGGTTCCTCCCTGGTGCCTTACCCCGGGAATCTTCCTAAGCACAGATTCGGCTGTGTCACTCCTCTCCCCCAAACTTCCCACGGCTCCCCACTACTTAGAGAAGAAAGTCTAACCCTTTCTGTGCTCGCAGCTACATGTCACCCTTGGTTCTGACGCCGTCCCCCGTGGGTCTTCTGCCCCACACAGCCCTTCGCTCGCTTCCACACACTCTTGCTTCAGTCCTCCTCTGTTCTGGGCTCCCGTTCACCCTCTTGCCTGTCTGCTCTACTAGGTAATGTGCACCCCGGCGTCTGGCATCTTTCTTTGGTGCTACAGGAGCACGAGCAGCCAGGACAGCCCACAAGGCCAGGAAGGGGCCGTCCCGCCCCACGTCCCCAAATCCTGCCTGCACTGAAGATCGAGACCAGGCAGCAACGCAGTGCACAAGTGACTGAGGGCCAGCAGCCTTTCTCCTCTCTGGAACGGTCACCTGACTGCCTCTGGGCACTCTCCCGTGCCCACCTCAGGTCATGAGGCTTGCACAGGCAGCTGATCACGGTCACTAGGCTTGGCCCAGTGAGCACCCTTCCTAAGACTCCGGCTACGTCAGTTGGGAAGACGGTCTTCCTGTGGAAGAGGGTCAGCAGGGGGACATAGCCAGCACTACAGATGGTCATCATGCCACCATCAGGAAGGCTCTGGCTAAAAGCGAAGCTACTTCCAGGGATGGTGGTATATGGTCATAATCCCAGCACTCAGGAGGCTGAGGCAGGAGGATCACCATCAGTTCAAGGCCAGCCTCGGCTACGTAGTGAGTTCAAGGACAACTTGAATTACATAGCCAGATCCTGTCTCAAAAAAAAAAAAAAAATATATATATATATATGGTAGGGCTGGGGATTTAGCTCAAGTGGTAGAGTGCTTGTCTAGCAAGCACAAGGCTCTGAGTTCAATCCCCAGCACCAGAAAAAAAAAAGGTAAAGGATTTAGATGTCTTTAGACCTAGGCCGTCACCACACCCACAGCCACATGGACCATCCTGACAGAAGGACTCACCCTCCTTTCTCTGGCCTGCAGCGTCTCCTCTTGCAGGGGACCTGGTGACTCTTGGGGTACCGTCAGCTCTTGGCCCCTCCTGGGCCCTCTTCGGGATCATCATGGTGACCCTGTCCCAGCTGGGGACTTCTTCCTGCCTCTTAACAGTGTGCCAGTCCTGCCAGGAAAAGGAGGGAAAGCTGGTTACCAGGGCGCTTGCTGTACGCCTGGCACCATGCAGGCTCGTGGCAGGAGATCCCTTCCATCAACTCTGGGAAGGAGGGCAAGAATGGGGCCAAAGTCACACGGCCAGAAGGCGTGGGTTCAGATCCGAGTCCCACCACTGTCCAGCTGTGTGGCCTCAAGTAGGTGGTTTCCCCTCAACCCCAAACAGGCCATCATAATCTCTAGGTCAGAGAGTGGGAGGAGCCTTCCCTGAGCCCATACTTGCCAAGCTCTTTGCACTGTGCCAGCCACGTGGTGTGTGCTCAGGCTAGGAGGTTTTAGTTTTGTTTTTGTTTCTGAGACAGAGTCTCACAACATAGCCACACACTAGCCTTGAACTTGTTATGTAGGCCAAGCTGGCCTCAAATGTGCAATTCTCCTGTTTCAGCCTCCAGAGTGCTGGATTTACCAGGCCCAGCTACAGGCTAGGTAGCTTATGCTGAGCCCCACCACTTCTAGTCACTTTCCTTTTGGGGGAGGGGTCTTATAAGATGGGCCAGTCTCTCCTGTCCATGACAGCCCCTCTGAGTGTCTTGCTGGAAAGGCGCCTCAGCCCCTCCTGGTCCCGCCCCCAGCACTGGGACTCAGTGCCAGCCTTGGTCACGGGCCCAGCAGTGTGTGACCCTGGGCCCAGCCCGTCTTGCTGTGGATGCCACACCCCACATCCCAGGCCTCTGCGACCTGAGAGTGCTTGGCAGCGGGAGCTGGGTGGTGACTCACCCCAGCTCTCTGTCACCCGAAACCCCCTCTTCGACCTTCCTTCCCAGCAGACCCGGGAGCTCCCTGGGCCCCTGGGGCAGACACCCCCCTCCCTGTGGCCAGTCAGGCCGTGGTGGCCGGAGATGAGGCTAGTGTAGCCAGAGGACCTGAGCCAGCTCCCCGCTGTGAGAGGTTGAACCCTAATCTGCAGGTTTAGGGGCCCCAGGACTAGGGACAGAGGGGTGATTGCTTCTGTCCCCCCAGCCCTCTCTCCAGCCCCCAGCTCACGACAGAGGATGAGTTGCTGGTATCATCAGGGGCGTCAGTGTTGGGGCTGGAGCTGCTGTCAGAGTCAGGGCTCTGGTCAGAGCTGTCACACAGAGAGGAGGCCCGGCCTTCCAAACAGGACTCCGCCTTGAGGTCCCCACGCCCACTCCGGGGAACGGCTGCAGGACCCTCGTCAGGAAGCCCTGCTGTTGGGGATGAGCCCCTGGGGGGAGAAACAGACCTATGACTTTCCCCAAGGAAGTAACAGGGATGGGGAGGAACTCCTGTCGCAGCCAGACACACACAACATTCACACGCACACATGCACGCAAGCAGGCGCTTCGCAGGCGCTGGGAATCTTCCTGTTCTTGCAGCACCGGCAGCCATACTCAGGTCCCCAGGGCCAGGCTCTTCAGATGGATGAAGAAACTGTGGCTCAGAGAGGTCAAGACACTGAGCAAGGTCACAGAGCTGGGCAAGGGCAGAGCTGGGCTGTGAACCAGAACTACTGCCCAGGCCCCAGCTCCCTGTCATGGGAGAGGGGTGTGGACCCCAAGCTCAGTACGACTAGGGGACAGACTTATGCTGGACTGGTGGGGATGTACCAGCAGCTGGGCACCCGGGGCAGCTGTAGAGAGACCCCTGCTGTGCAGAAGCCTATCAGGGTGTCCATAGCTCACCTAGCCAACAGCTGGCAGTGTCCCCAGAGGGACCCGGATTGGCCTAAAGATGGCAAAGGGTGATGCTCATAGAGGGGTTCCGTAGTCAAAAAAAACTGGGGAAATGCTAGATATTTCCTCACCTCTCCCGTCCAAATCCCATGATGCCACCCGAAAACTAAATGCTCTGCAAAGACAGGGTCTCACTAAGTCGCTAAATTGCCCAGATTGTCCTTGAACTTGTGATCCTCCTGCTTCAGCTTCCCAGAGTGCTGGGGTTGCAGGCATGCACCACCACGCCTGGGTAGCAGAGCTATTTAAAAAAAATAATAATCCTGCCTGTAAGGAGCACATGTTCCCAAAGCAATGCTGATTTGATTCGAAGCCCTCACACCTTTTTTTGGTAGTGCCAGGAATCAAACCCAGGCTTCACACATGTTCTGCCACTCAGCCACACCCCCAGCCCCCGAGTCAGCCCTCTTACTCTACGAACAGGGAAAGCGAGGCACAGAAAGGTACAGGGCCCTGCCCAAGATCCCACAGCCCACAGGGGACAGACATGGAGCTGGGACCCAGGTTTCTGGACCCTCAGGCCAAGGCCTCCGAAGGTCCCAAGACTCGGAAGAAGGGTTCTGGCCAGGGCAGACCTGCCGCGGTAGGGGTGACAGCAAGCGCTCCTGGATGAAGGGAGCCAGGGAACATGCCCAGTTGCTCACACCCAGCGGCACGGCTGACCCAGGTCCTGGGAGTTGCAGGGTGGACAGGAACATCAGGAAAGACAGCCAGAGCGGGAGACACTAAGCTCAGGGACTCAGGAGCAAAAAGGGACAGTGATCTGAGTTCTCGCACTGGGCCCAAGGAGCATGCCCACTGCCCACCTGTGCCCGGACTGCCTGAGCTGACACGTGACCAGTGCCAGCAGCCACCAGAGACACTGTCACCGTGAAGGAGTGCGGGTGGGGAGGGTGAGACCGCCTTTCCCTGGGCCCCAGAACTGTACCCACCTCTCGGGCCGCTGCCTGAGGCCCAGGCCCACCGCGGGCTGGCAGGCAGAGGCTGCGGTGCGGAGTGGGTCCTCAGGGGCAGGCGGGCAGCGGGGCAGGTCGCAGTAGGGCGCCTCGGCACTTGGAGGGCTCCCGGGCTCCTTGGAGAGAGGAGGCAGCTCAGCTCCACATGGGGTCCCCTCCCCCACACAGCCCTCCCAAGGGCGGGGTGGGATCTCCAGACATCTCCTCCTGGGATCTCGCCCCTGCTTGCTCACTTGCTCGAGAGCTGCCCATCGGGCTGGAGGCACCCTTGGGACCTGAGCAGGGCCTGGCAGGGGTCCTGCCGGGCATGCGTGGATGAGTGTGTATGTCCTAGGCCCAGGAGCAAGTACTGGTGTGCATAAAGGTCCATGTGTCCGGGTGTGCACGCACACTGGTGTGAAAGTGTGTGTGCAATCATGCACGCACGTGTAAGCAGGGTCCCTCGGGCACACCTGTACATATGTTTATGTAAATACTGCACATTCACTTAGAGCACAGGAACATGTGCACACCTCAGAATGTGAGGCACCCAGAGGCGCCCCCAAAATGTCACTGGTAGCCAGGAGTCCAGGTTGAGGGAGGATTACGCTGGCCTGGAGCACAGGGAGAGGAGATGGGAAAGCATGACCCTGGGGGAGAGATTTGCCCACTGCAGCCCCAGGGGTGGGGCGGGCCGTAGGTTCTTCACTCCTCTCTCTTTTCTGCCACACTAGGCTGCACCCGCAAGGCTGCGCCCAGCTCACCTGGGGGGAAAGGCTGCTCACCTCCAGGAAGGCCCCCCCACGCCCCCACCTGCCAGAGTGGCTGGGCCCTCCCCTGGTGGTGGGAGACTGGCCATGGCACCCTGCGTCCCGCCTCCTCTCAGGTTACCTGGGCAGCAGGCTTCGGCACAGTGGCTGGTGGCTGTCAGCACCCTCGTCCCCGGGGGGCTCTGGCTCAGGCCCCCACACTGCCGGCCCTCCCAGGCCCGACTCTGGGCTGTGGTGGTGGTGCCGGCCGAGGCAGCGGAAACCCTAGAGGAGCCGGCTTCAGGAGCAGGGGCCCCTCATTACTGTTTCATAAGCCGGGGCCCAGCCAAGAACAATGCGGGACATGAAACCCAGGAATCCGATCCCGGTTGCTCACCTGAGAGCCAGGCTGGGTGGCAGCCTGGGCGAGGGCTCCCTGGGGACCCTGGAGCCCAGAGTCCAGGGCTGAGGCTACAGCCCGGCAGTGCCCTGTGGGCAGAGCTTCCCCAGGATCCTGCAGCCACCACTCGCAGGGCCTGGGCTGGGCCAAGGACGGGGTCTGGGTGTCCACCTCAACATCCGGGCTGAGGCCTGCCTGGGTTTGGTTTCATCCCCTGCTCTGCAGCCAGATTCTGATCAGGGCCCAGCCGCAGGAGGTGTCAGATCCATAGCCGGGCCTGGCACCGGGGCCACCCAAGGGACGAGACAGCGTGAGAGAGAAAGGAGCAGCTGGCCAGGCAGTGCCCGGGGGTCGCGGCCCAGAAGGACCCAGAGCCTGACACGCACTTCATCCTCGATTTCACCCAGCCCCGTCATGTGCATGCCCAACCCAACCCAGCCTCAGTCCCCAGCTCTGATTTCCTGTCCGGCAGTCAGTGGGGGCCCTGGCCCCATGCAGACCTAGGTCCTGTCCCAGCTGCGTGACCTGGCCCAGTAGCTTCCCCTCTCTGAGCCCCATTGTCTTGGAAATGGAGGTGGAAATGTGACCAAGTTCTTGGCCAAGTGACTTGTCCTGTTTGTGCCTCAGTTACATAACGTGTAAAACTGGCATGATGGAGCCCCTTCCCAGGGGGTGTTAAGAAGATTAAATTAGTATTTGCTTATGACAGCTTATAATAGCATCTGTGCACCTTAAATATAATAAATGATGAAGGAACATTAAATTGAACTGTATACATGTTAAGTTGGTAGGATAATGCTAAATATAATTAAGAATAAATTGAACCAGGCATGGTGGCACATGTCTGTAATCCCAGCACTTGGGAGGCTGAGGCAGGAGAATGACTGAGTTCAAGGCCGGGGCTCGCTTCGGCAGTACATATACTGAGTTCAAGGCCAGCCTGGGCTACATAGCAAGATCCTGTCTCAAAAAACAAAAAAAGAAAGAACAAATTGAGCCAGATGTGGTGGCACATGACTGTCATCCCAGCATACTGGAAGGCTAAGGCAGGAAGATCAAAAGTTTGAGCCTTGCCTAGGCAACTATCAAGACCCTATCTCAAAATAAAAAATAAAATAAAAATTTTAAAAAGGATGAGGGATGTAGTTTAGTGTGAAGGCCCTAGGTTCAATCTCCAGTGCTGCAACCAACCAATCAATAGAAAAAGGATTATGTGGTGTCGGCCTGGTGCCCCTCCCTCCCCTTGAGCCTGCAGGGACTTGTCAGGGCTGCACGACTTCCAGAGCTGAGTCCTCCCCCAGCCCCCAGCCTCTGGGAGATAGGCAGGGCCTAGGGGCTCCAGAAGCTGTGGCTCCCTGGGCACTCTGATGATCAGCTGGTCAAGAGCTCGTCTTTCTTGGAGGGAAGAGGGGACACCCAGGGGCCTGGGGCCATCCCTGCACATTCTAGCATAACTGCAGATGCCAGCCTGGGATCCAACCTCCTTCTTGGCACCCAGGTGTGATGTAATTGAGGGACCTGGTGGGAAATGTGCAGCTTGGTCAAGACTGGGAGATGTCTGCCCCACCCTGGGGACTGAACCCAGGCACACTCTGAGCTCCAATCCCAGATCTTCTCTTTTTCAATTTTTTGGGGGTGCTGGGGATCGAACTCAGGGCCTTGTGCTTGCAAGGCAAGAGCTCTACCACTGAGCTAAATCCCCAGGCCCCCCCCTTTTTTTTTCAAATTTTGAGACAGGTCTCATTAAATCACCCAGGCTGGTCTTGAGTTCACAATATGTTCTTGCCTCAGCTTCCTGAGTAGCTGGGATTACCGGCTTGCACCACTGCAACCAGCTGGGGGATGTGGGAGGTGGTGTGTGCTGGGGAGCCTTGCACTTGTTAGCAAGCATTCTACCACTGAGCTAAATCTCTAACTCCAACTGAGGGATATTTTAAACAGAATTTTTTTGACTCCACATGTTTGAAATCCCTTGACTGTAGGAGCAGCTAGGTGTGGTGGTACATGCCTGTAATCCCAGCACTCTGGGAGGCTGAGGCAGGAGGATCACAAGTTTGAGCCTGGCCTAGGCAATTTAAGTGACTTAATGAGTCTCAAAATAAAAATTAAAAAAGGGTGCTGGATGTGCCACTCAGTGCAAAAGCCCTGGGTTCAATCTCCAAGTACCACAAAAACAAACAAACCAAAAGAAGATAGGAGCACATGGGGCCAGGGCTCTAGAGTCCTCAAAGGAAAATCTGGCGAAATTTGGTTCCATGGAAGCCGGGGGTGGCAACTCACACCTGCGATCCCAGCACACTGGAGGCTGAAGCAGGAAGATTGCCACGAGTTCACAGCCAGCCTGAACTACACAGGGAGACTCTGTCTCAAGGAAAACAAAACAAAACAAAACAACAACAACAGAACCCTTGGTTCTCTGGAGATGTGTTACGACAGAGATGGGAGAGGGGAACAATACAGATGAGACGGGCCAGAGACACCCCTACCTCTGCAGCAGCACCCAAAAGCAGGGCACCCTGCTCCCGGAGGCAGAGGCAGGAGGGATCCACCATCCCTTCCATACCTAACCATGGCGTTCTGGTAATGGGACCCAGAGTGGTGGCGGTGGAGGGCAGGGAGGGGGACAAAGTCCTGTAGAGATGACTGCCATCTTCTGGGGCCAGGCCTAGTTGTTTTTCTTTTTTAATCTTTTTTGGTTTTCATTTTTTTCCAGTCCGGGGATGGAACCCAGGGCCTGGCACGTGCTAGGAAAGGGCTCTGCCACTGAGCCACACCCCAGCCCAGGGATGGCGCTCCCATCCGGTACACAGGGAACTGCGTCGAGCCGGAGTTGGCCCTCAGTCCTGCCCCAGTCACCCTCACTTGTTGGCGGCACCCAGGGGATGGCAGTAGAGCCACAGAAAGCTCAGGATCTGATCCTGAAACCATCTCTCCCCGTGCTCAGGCAGGGAGGCCACACCCCAGTGTCCGTTTGTCTCCCTGTTCCCAATGGGGCTGTGTCCACCTCCTGTGACCAGTGGTTATCGGCCAACTCCCTGGGTGCAGCTCAGTGGTGGTGCCTGCGCCAGGCCCGGTTCCATCCTCAGCATCCGGGGAGAAGCAGACTGATCCTCAGACCTGCCCTCTTCTCACCCGAGAGCAAGACTTTCACCAGCACCTCTATCTCCCCTCACGCTCCTGACCCAAGCGGAAGCCCTGGCCCATCGATAGTCTCCCAGCCTTGGCACTGTGTCACACTTGCCACGCCCCTATCACAGTGACTACAAGAATCGCACAGTCACTCCCTTGTTTAAAATCCTCAGCGGATCCCCAGACTCTCAAGATAAGATCCAAAGTCCTCAGCATGGCCCCCTGATCCCCCAGGCCCCATCATGTACCCTCACACAACTTGCTATTCTCTTACAACATTTATCACAACTATGAGGAAATAATCATCTGCAGGATTATTTTCTTACTCCTCATTTCCCTTACTAGCTCACCAGCCTCATGAAGCCAGGGATGCGTCTGTCTTATTTATCATGGTTTCCCCAGAACCCCGCAGAGTGTCTGCACACGTTCAGTACCTACTCAATGTAGAGGAAAATGGGCGCCGACCCAAGCTCTCAGGTGGCGAACAACAGGCCCCAGGCTGGACCTCAGGCCTGTCCGATCCAGGCTCTCCTACCCCACGCTGGGAGAATGGCTTGTGCCTAGGTGATGGCCACACAGGACTCTCCAGCATGCCCTGAGCTTGGGGAGAGTCGAGGGCAGGGGAACTGATTGGAGGGCTCAGGAATCCCATGTAGAAAGGAATATCTAAGGTGTCTCAGGAAGGGGGAAGACAAGAAATTACATGGAGGGGACAGAGACACTCGCGGCTTGGGCCCAGAAGTGCCAGGTATCAGGGCTGAAGAACCTGCTGCCCTCATCACCCACAGAGCGACCCAGAGGGCTCACACAGCCTGAGGTGGCACAGCAAGGAAATGGCATCCACGGCTACAACTCTGAACCTCTGCAGGAAGCTGGGTGCCAGGCACAGGAGGAAGCCCTGGCACACTGGGGATGGCAGAGCCATAGAGGTGAGGCCTAGAAGGGAGCCTGGAGAGCCACGGGTCCCACACTTCCCAAGGCACGGGTGCCGGGCGCTCTGGGTTGGTGCGTTCGGGGCTTGGGATCTGACCACATCGATTGCACAGTGAGCAGTGACTCCTCTTTAACTCCTCCAGCGACTTCAAAAAGAAAGTGACCACTGGGCCTGGTGTCTTTAACACCGCCCTAGTGCCTGCTCACCTCTGTTTTAGACAAAAGACAGCCGGATCTGGCTGCAAGCCTCCAGCAGGCATTAAATGACATTTCTGTCTTGCCTTTCCTTTCTCTAAATTTCTTCTTTTTTGGGGTGGAGGATGCTGGGGATCGAAGTCAGGGCCTTGTGCTAGCTAGGCAAGTGCTGTACCACTTGAGCTAAATCCCCATTCTCTCTTCTTTCATTTCTAAACTCTGAACATGATCTTAATTTCTACATTCAGGGGCTGGGGATTTAGCTCAGTGGTTAGAGTGCTGGCCTAGTAAGCAGAAGGCCCTGAGTTTGACCCCCAGTACCAAAAAAAAAAAAAAAATTTCTACATTCAGAACATGATCTTAATTTTCTATTTGTGGTGGTGATGTAAAGTTTTGTCTTCTAAAGTGAAAAACGGATGTTGATTTTGGGCCTTGGGGTGTGGCTCAGTGGCAGAATGTGTGCTTAGCATTCACAAGGCCCTGGGTTCAATTCCCAGCACTCCTATAAAAGGATATTGATTGAAAAAATAAAGTACTAGATGAGATAAGGCTACAGGAAACATCAGGAAAGCAGGAGGAAAACGACAGACGACTGGGAAATATTAACATGGTCCAACCACCCCATTTTACAGGTAGGAAAACTGGGGCACTGGCCAGGAGGAAGCACCTGGCTTCGAATGCAAGTTCATGCCTGGGGCAGGCCCAGCCGGTCCCGACTCCTCACCCTGAACTGCCCCGATTGCACAGGAAAGCAGGCCCACCTGGTGCCTTGCGCCGTGGGGCTCCTCAGGGTGGAAGCAGTTTCGACAGTGGCTCTGGGAAAGCACACTGGTCTCGAAGCCTTCACATCGTGCCTTCCCAGCCACCTCTTCCATATCGGTGAGCCAGGCCAGGGCAGCTCCCGCGACCTGACAGCTGAGCCTGTAGGTGGGACCTGGGGAGAATCGAGGTGGGGGGAAGGAGCAGATGACCGGCTGCGCACCCACGTGGATCTCAGCCCAAGCTTCCCCAGGCCAGACAAGGACCTTATCCATCTACTCATCTATTCATCTGTTCACTCAAAAACATTAATGCCTGCTAAGCACCCAGACATGCTGCCAAGCATTTGATGTGTGATTTCTAGTACTTACTGCAGTGTTGCCTAAAGTGTGTTCTAATGACCCTGCATTACCCTCATCTGGGCTGCTCACAAAAATCCAGATTTGTAAGCATGTGTGTTGTTGCATGCCTAGAGTCCCATCTGCTTAGAAGGCTGAGACAGGAGGATCATTTGGGCCTAGGAGTTCAGGGCCAGCCTGGGGAACAAACAAAACCACCATGTCTCAAAAAAGAAAACAAAAAAGCAAAGCAAATTCCGTATTCCTTCTCCGCAGGCATGAGTCCTGGGAGTGTTCTTTAAACAAGTCACGAGGTGATTCCAATGTACCCCAAAGCTTGGCTGCCTCTGCCTGATAGCACACTGGTACTGTAATTCAACTTAATGCCAATTTCAGAGGTCCCCTAACACCCAAGGCCACACCATGGCTGAGCTGGATTCAAACCCAGGTCTTTGCCAGGTGTGATGATGCACACCCGCGACCCCAAGAGGCTGAGGCAGGAGGATGGAGAGTTCGAGGCCAGCGTGGGTTACATAGTGCGACCCTGTGTCAAGAAAAACCAACCAACCAACCAACCCAGGGGGGTAAGCAAAGGCTGGCCAGGTGTTCTCAGAGTTGAGGACAAAGTCTTAGGCAAAAGTGTTTGTGACAGAGCTTAGTCAACAAGAAACCCTGCGGTCTTGACCCGAGGCGGGGCTCCAAGGTCCACCCCCTGAGTGACTTAAGGATGTCCCCCCATCCCTGCATCCACAACAGAATCACAACAGGCGAGGGGCAGGGCAGGCACTCGACGTTCCCAAAACACGAGCACTTGCCAAGGCCACTCGCACCTACCCCGCCTGCTGAACTTCCTCCACAGCTCCCAAAGATCAGGCGTGCTGGCCCATCTCAGCCAGGAGCTGAGAAATTTCACATCCTCCCCCGCGGCAGTCAGGGGAAAGCTCCAGCTCCGGCACCTGAAGAGGGGCGCCCCGAGGGGACAGGGTGCGAGGAGAAGGGGCACCCGCCCGCCCCTCGGCGGCGGCACCAGGGTCTCCGATCCTCCCTAGGAGGTCATCTCCCTGTCGTTCTCTGCCCACCAACCTGGGCGGGTCTCTCTCTGTTGGGTCACATAAAAGAGCATCGCCTGGGACAGAGAACCGCCGCTCATCACCCTGGGGACCAGTGGGGCCTGTACTCCACGTGTCCCTCGCTGCTCCTGTTTCCTCCCCAACCCCAACCAGTTGGCAGAACCCTTCCCTAAAATGCACGTCAGCTGTGGAAATAATAACGAACAACCTTCGGCGGATGCGCAGGCCCCGCCCGAAGGACGGACCCTGCACAGCTCTCCACCCAGCCCCGCAGTCGGTTCCTCCCGTACCCCACCCCTCCCTTGGCCTTCCCGCCCCACCCGCTCTTCCCGCCGCCCGGTACTAACCTGGACTCGGGTTTCCATTCACGGGGGCCGCGGCGGTGGGAGTGCCGGGGTCACGGTCTCTTTATTTTAACAATGAATCAAAACGTTGCCCGGGAGGTGGGCGGGAGGCCACGCCCCCGCCGCTCTCGAATTGGCTCTCTCTAAGAGTTTCATTTACATGAAGACTGTGGGATTGGGCCAGCGGAGGGTAAGGGGCGGGGCGGAGGAGGGCGGTGCCCAGATGCGTCTGAGCGCGGGACTCGCCGCACGTCTAGCCTGGGCCGCCCCCATCCCTGGCCCAGCTGGGGTCCCCGGGGGCCTGCGAGTGCTGGCAGGGCGGATCTGGCCTCTTCCCACTCTTCTTTCAGGCCACTCTGCTAGGCTGGCTTTAAGCCAGACCTTGGACTAGAAGCCTTCGAGCCTGTTTTCCTGATAAAAGTACCTTCGAGGATGAAGAGGAAGAGTTTCGAGTGAAAACCAAGACGTGGGCTTGGCAGTTGTGATCCCAGCACTCTGGGAAGCTGAGGCAGGAGGATCAAGAGTTCAAGCCCAGTTAGGGCAATTTAGCAATTTAGTGAGACCCTGTCTCAAAATAAAAAATAAAAAAGGGTTGGAGACATAGCTTAGTGCAAAGGCCCTGGGTTCAATCTCCAGTACTACTATGAAGAAGAAGAAAAAATAGTAAGAAAGGCTCGGGCACCTGCTAAACACTGACTGGATAAGTGGCACTAAAACCTCAGTACTGTGTTAGTATCGCAGTCAGGGCCTCCCTACACCCGCGCTTTCTGAGGCCCGTTCATTTCGCACTGTCTATATGGTGGCTCTATTCCAAGCCTTCACATCCTTAAGGACACAGCAGTAACCTGAAGCAACAAGTACCCAGGTCTCCATTTCACAGCAACTGAAGATCAGAGAAGTTAGCCAACTTGCCAGTGTCACACAGCTCAGTAAGTTGCAGAACCAGGGCTCAAACCCTTCATTTGCTGATTCACTGACACTCACCTGTCCCTGGTACATGTACGGGGCATGGCATTGTGAGGGAAGGAAATGTGAACAAAACGTGGCTCCTGCCAGGATGAGGGGCCATTGGCCAGTGGGCTGGATGACCTTGAGAAACTTACTTGCCCTCTCTGAGCCTGGGATGGATTGGGTGTTTGGGTGACTATAAAGCCCAGTGTGTGGCCCCAGGCCTCTGCCCCACCACTCAGCAAACCCTACACCATTTCAGGACAGCCCCTCCGACAATCCCATCCACTAGGTATCCACAGGGCACAAACACGCAGGCACAGAGGAGAAAGTAAAGGAGAGAGAAGGGAAGCGCAAGTGTGCAGAGAGCCATGCACTTCGGACAGGGTGGTCAGGGAGGGCACACCGAGCTGGCTGGTGACACTGGACAGAGACCCGAGGTGTGAGCCTGCAGCCCTGAGGCTCAGAAAGTGAGGCTGGGGCGGAAAGCAGGAGGAGCCAGTGGAGGAATCAAGTGGGCCAGGTGGGTGCCTCAGTTCTCTGCTTGGCCCTGGAGCTGCCGGGATGTGCCCGTCATGGCACAGGAGGATGGTAGGCAGCAGCCAGAAGCCTGGAAGGAGAGATGACTGGGAGAGGGCAGGGGCTGGAGGAGCTAAGGGGATGAAGTCCCCTTTTGTTGATGGGTGATGAGGGCATTGAGGCCAGAAGTCTTCTTAGTCACCCAGGTGGCAGCAGCCCTGCTTTGCCCAGACCTTAGGTGCCTTCCCACTGTGTGTTTGTGCCCACGCCTGCCAGCAAGGCAGCTCATCTCATTGGTTTTTTGGGGGGTTGGGGGTTCGAGCGCAGGGCCTTTACACTGAGCTCCATCCCCAGCACCCTTTTTATTTTTTGTTTGAGACAGGCTCTCCCTGAGTCACTGAGTTTCCCAGGCTGGGCTTAAACTTTCCATCCTCCTGCCTCAGCCTCCATTTTATTGTCAAAGGGAAATTCAGGTGCAGGTGAATTGTTGCTCAGTAACAGACCCTGGTCTAAGAACCACCCTCCTGGAGCTCTGCGGGATGGCTCAGGGCTTCACAGTGGCAGCCAGCACACAGCCCACACTTGGCACCATGGAATCACACCCCCGCACCCTTCTTCCTCCTCCATGGATTCTGGGTGTTCATCTCCACGGCTTTGCTCCAGCCCCATCCACCTCAGCGGCACAGGCCATCCTCAGGGACCTGGGGCAGCGGAGCGATTTCTGATAGTTCCGGCCCGGCTGCACCCTGCTGCGTCCTCCCAGCCTACCCAGCCCACAAGCCTGTGGGAGAAGCCAAGACCTGGGACAGGGAAGGGAGCGGTGCAGGGCCTACGGACCCACGGAGCAGAGGCAGGGCAGCGGGTGTCTAGCTGGGCCTTCTGGGCTGACTGGCCCACGGCTACCCTGAGAAGTGACGATCCAGCATGGCCAAGCTTGCTTTTCCTGGAAGAGACAGAAATCTGAACTTTTATATGGAATCTCAGAAAGTTTAAATACTATATTGCTGTTAAATTGTTTTGAAACTCTGTGACTAAACCCAATTTCCAGGCCCTTTTTCTTCTACCTGGAGGATCTCTGGAAAGGTAATTTTCATTCCCTTGTGATGGCTCAAATGCCATCCCTTCCAGGAAGCCCTCCTGGGCTCTGTGGAGATCCTGTGCAGGACGGGAATCTCTTGTGTGGTCTTTCACCTTGTGGACCAGAGGAAAGGCCCTGAGACAAGACCATGGACCTGGGCCTTGGCTTTTTCGGCCTCAGTCAGCCGGTTTGTAAAAAATTATTACTGTTATTATTGCTGCCTCTCCCCAGTTCCCTCCCAAGTGCCCGCAGCTACGCTGGTAGAGCGGAGGTCCCTGGAGTCTGCAGTGCCTGGCACTTAGTAGGTGCTCAGTGTTGGCAGAGGATGAGTTGCCCCTCCCCTGGATAATTGCAGCTGGTTTCTAGAGCCACTAGCCCCCCCGGCACCCCTCTACACTGCCACCAGGGAGCGGTCACCAAATGACAGGGCTGCTAGACCTCATTCCCCCGGCTGAGTCGCCCAGGCTCCCCACCCCAGGGTGAGTGAGGCCAGGTCCTTGCCTCAGTGTCACAGCCTCCTCTCCTGACCATCCTCCCCCTGCCCCATCCCTTGCTGCCGGCTTGGAGTCACCTTTCGAAGCTCAGGTCCAGGATCGTCCCCCAAGGAACCTCTCCTGGATTTGCTGGTTCCTGCTCTGGGCCACTGGGCAGCAGAGATGTCCACCTACTATCCCCTTGCCGAACGCGTGGCCCCCAGGGGGCGTCCGGGTGTCCTTCTGCTCCATGAAAGCTGAGCCCGTCTTGTCAGCCACCGTGTTACTTCCTCTGAGACTTCCTCTCTGTCACTTGGAGCTGATGCACACAATGTGATGCTGCTGTGAGCAAATGTGACTGTCTGCCATAAGCAGAGTGCTTGATAAAAGCTGCATGCTGTCCTATTTTTGCCATACTAAGGGCTGAAGTCAAGGCCTAGGAGCCTGCTAGGAAACTGCTAGGTCACTGAGCTACATCTGCAGCAATTTTTTTTTTTTTAATAGGGTCTTGGGGCTGGAGATTTAGCTCAGTGATAGAGCGCTTGCCTAGCAAGTGCAAGGCCCTGAGTTCAATCCCAGCACTCAAAAACAAAACAAAAAAACAGGGTCTCGATATGTAGCCCAGGCTGGCCTCAAACTCACGGTGATCCTCCTGCCTCAGCCTCCCAAGTGCTGGGATTACAGGTGTGTGCCACCGCACCCGGCTCCTAGCCCTTTTTAAATTATATTTTGAAGCCAGGTGTCTGCCTCAGCTTCCTGAATATCTAGGAGAACCATATGCCACTGTGCTGGGCCCCATCCTCTTGCTTCTGGCTGGTATTTGCCAATTGTGCTGACTGGCAGGGAGAGGGAAATGGCAACTCTCCCTGGACAGGACAGTCCCAGCAGGGCACAGGAAAGACAGATGAGGTGACAGAAAGCAGCAGATTTGGACTCCTGCAGACGGGACTTTTACACGCGGACCAAGAAAGTTCTAGATCACTTTGCTGCTTGTTTGGGAACATGTGGCAGGGAGCACGGGGGATCCCGTGTGACGAGTGGGTACTGGCTGAGAACCTGGTGTGTCACAGCCTGCAGCAGCAGCAGAACGCGGACATGGCTAAGCTCCAACCTCTCAGGAAGCTCGTCCTCTGGCTGGGGACACAGCCTTACCGGGCCACAGCGTGCTCCATTTAAAGAAGCAAACCGCAGCATGTGCAGGGGAAGCCCAGGGGGAGAAATGATTAGTTCTGCCCAGGTGGAAAGGTGGGATCAGGGAACACTTCCTGGAGGAGGTGCCCAGAAGCAAGGGGGTGGGGGAAGGCTCTGAGACCTGTCTGCCGCCACCTGAAGGGCTCTGCGGTGGGCAGAGGGAGCTGTGTTAATCCCTCTCACAAGGTGAATTCGAGCTTGGTGGCACATACCTGTAATCCCAGCACCGTGGGAGGCTGAGGCAAGAGGATCACAAATTCTAGACCAGTCTGGACTACACAGCGAGACCCTATCTCAAAAAAATAAATAAATGAATGGAGGGTCATGTCCTCCTTCGTCCCTTCTTCTTGAATGAAACGCAGATCTGATGGCTGTAGCTGAAGCAGCCATCTTCAGATGAGGCAGATGCCACGTATCAAACACGGCACAAATGAGCCAGCTAAAGGCCTGCTCCATGCTCTCCAGCCCTTATCAGGTCCCATCTGTCAGCCCAAGAACTCTGCTCGTGTACACCAGGTGCTTCTCAGCCTCCTTCGATACCATATACGGCTCTGCCTCGCCCTTCTTAGGGAGGCTCCTGGAGGCCCAACCTCGGCCCCAGACAACAGGAAGGAAAACACCAGTCGCAGGGAGGGGCTTCCGGGAGGAGTCAAGGTCTCTAGAGGGTTCCCAGGACAGGCCAAATCACTGTGACTCAATTTCCCCAACAGCTGGAAGAACCAGTGGCACACAGGAGGGGTGGGTGAGATTTAATACTCATAAATGCGAAGCGACAGCCCCAGTGTCCTAAAGAGGGACGCAGTCAGGGATGCCAGCGCTGTGGGAGGTGGGTACTACCCAGGGGCTCGCCTCAGACTCCCGTGTCATCTTCTTGGCACTGGGCAGAGGACAAGGAGGTGGCAGGGACAGAAGGCCTGGAGCCCCCAACACTTCTACCACCCAGAACTTGCCTGTGGTATGTGGTGTCAATGCCAAGGACAAACCACACACACACAAATGATGTGTCCCCAGTCTGATATGTCCCTGGCAGGGGACGTTAGGGGAGACACCAAGCTGATTTTGCAGGCTCCCTCCGTGGCCGCTCCCTTTCTGGGGTTTATTATACCCAGGTAATCCTGAGTACAGATGGCCAACAGTCCAACACAGAGAGGTCCTGGCTTCCCAGGCTTGGGCCGTGGGGGTCACCACCCGATGCGGCTGGGCGACAGGGAAAGCCACGCTGAGACCTTCCTGGGCCTCAGGGCTCACTCCCCGCTGTGCCTCGCCTGGCCTGTCAGTCGGCGGCGCTGGGTCTTGCTGGTGCGAGTGGCACTCGGGGGCTTCTTGGTGGAGATCTGGGCCCGTCGGGGACATTTCTTCTTCACCTTTTTGCGGTTGTGTGCATGCAGCGATGCTGTGAGATTGGAGATCCTGTGGGAGGGGAAGGCTGATGAGGCTAGGTCTCAGTTCACCCTGGGTTGGGGGAGGTTACAGGGGGGTAAGTGGTCTTCTGGCTCATGAAAGGGAAGTCAGGAGAGGGCAAAATGCCCGGAGCACCAAGTTCACCCCAAAGTCAGCCTGCTCTGACTCAAGAAAGCCTGCCAACCCCACAGCTGCTCATGCCACCCACCATGGGCCACCAGGAAGTGGCTGCACAGGCCTGGTCACCAATCCCAGCCCTGGAGGTGGGACCCTAGCAGACAGACAGGGCTCACCGCTGAGACAGCAGGGGGTCTTTGGACTTCCTGGGTAAGGCTTTGGTTGGCTTCTCCATGGATGACGCCTCCTCCTTGGACCTGTCCTCAGCCCCTTGCTAGGGAAGCACAGGACGAGAACAGTCAGAAGGTGGATGGGGCCACAGGAGGCCTTGGGCAAAAGAACGCTGTGTCTACCCTAGAGCCAGTATCACAGAGGGGACAGTGCTGCCTCAGGACCCTCCCTGCCGCTCATTAGCTTGAAGCAGGCAGAAAAGGGCGACAGGACTTGGCTTTGCAGAAGGACGGATATGATGCAGATGAATGTGGTAAGGACCCAGAAGGCCGTGGCTTCAGGATGTAGGGACCCAGCAACCAGGGGAGGAAATGCACTTTATGCTGTAACTGCACACAAGCAGCCTGCCCTTGCTCCTCAGCGGTCAGATGCAACCACCACAGCTGGAAAATACTCAGGAAAACATAATTACGTCTGTACCAATCACACGGCCCTGTGTCATTGCCCACTAACGACACGACACAACAGTCATTTATGCGGCATTTATACTGTCTTAGGTGTTCTATGTGCCCAGACCTATTTCAAGTATGCAAGAGACTGCACATAGGTTCTGGGCAAATCTCACACCATTTTATATGAGGACTCCAGCAACCACAGATCTCGGTATCCGAGGGAGTCTTGGAACCAGTCCTCCGTGAGTATCAAGGGACACATACACACATCTGTAAACTCAGACACAGCAGACAGACCGACTGTAACGGAAACAGACATGTCATGAAGCCAGCTGTGGCAGCACACAGCCTGTAAGCCCGGCACTGTGGCAGGCTGAGGTAGGAGGGTCGCAAGTTCAAGTCCTGCCTGGTCAGTTCAGCAACATAAAAAATAACAAAGGGGGCTGGGGATTTAGCTCAGTGGTTGGAGTGCTTGCCTCGCAAGCACAAGGCCCTGAGTTCGATTCCCAGCACCAAAAAACAAAAACAAAAACAAAGGGGTTGAGGATGTAGCTCAGTGGCAAAGCACCCCGGGATGGACCCTCTCTGTAGCCCCCACCATGAGCACAAATGTTTCATGAAATCACATTTACTGTGATGCTTTCTGATTATTTTCAATTCTGTTTTTTTCTTTTTGCGGGGGTGCTGGGGATCCAACTCAGGGCCTTGCCCTTGCTAGTCAAGCGCTCTACCCCTGAGCTAATCCCAACCCCCTTATTTTTTTCTATTTTACTGCCAACTGTATGTAATGGCTTACACTCCACAGGTTGTAAATGCATCGGCAGTACACAGAGAGGACCATGCTATTGCTGCATATTGCTGAGCCACCACAATAAACAGCAACCTTTTATAGAGCTCGGCAGTGATTGATCCATGCTCTGCAGCCCCGGGGCTCAGGGACTGAAGGGCCGGAAGGGAACGAGCCCCTTCCACTGGGACACTCAGGACTGAGCCAGCGTGGAGCGGCCCCCGACAAGCCTGTGTCCCCTCGTCCCCAAGGCCAAGACTGGGACCTACCTCAGGCTGTGGCAATCCGAGCAGCCGGGCCCCTGAGAGGTCCAGGTCACTGATGGTGGTCACGGTAACTGTGTGGTTGGGGTGGTCGTACTGCACTGACTCAGTCTTGGCCGTCACCAGCCGGTCCAGCTCATCTGCCTCCTCTGCTGGGTGGACAGACAGACTGGGTCTCAGCCCCGGAGCAAGCAACCAGTCTCCAGTCTCCCCCCAGCCCTGGAGGGTAAACTGAGTACCAGCAGGGGGTGATGCCTCCCTGATCTCTACCCTCAGTCCTTTCAGTCCTTAGAAACGGAGCTCTTTAGCTGGGTATAGTGGCATACAGCTGTAATCCCAGCTAGCTCCTTTTTTTGGGCGGGGTGGGGGGTGACAGAGTCTCTATATGTAGCCCGGGCTGGCCTTGAATGCTCAACAATCCTCCTCCCTCAGCCTCCTAGTGCTGGGATTACAGGCATGTGCCACCATGCCTACTTCCAGCTAGCTACTTAGAAGGCTGAGGCAGGAGAATCACAAGTTTGAACCCTGCTTGGGCAACCTGGCAACTCAGTGGGACCCTGTTTCAAAATTTAAAAAAGGGCTAGAAGCCGGGTATGCTGGTGCACACCTATAATACCTCCACTGTGGGAAGCTAAAGCAGGAGGACTGCAAATTCAAAGCCAGTCTGGGGGTGCAATTTAGTAAGCTCTGTCTTAGGAAATAAATAAATAAAAGCATTGAGGATGTAAGTCACTGTGAAGGCCCTGGGTTCAATTTCCAATACTAAAAAAAAAAAAAAAAAGAAAAGAAACTGAGCTCTCTGTTCAGGCCCAGTTTGCCTTCTGGCCTTCGATCTTCTTGTACTTGGCGGTGCTCCAGGACCACTACCACCCAGACAAGGAAGTCAGCTTCTGTGTAGCTCATACCTCTCCCCTCCCACCCACAAGGGGCACAGAAACCAGGCCCGCTGGCCCTTCTCCAGGTCAGGCCAAGGAAGGGACTTACCCAGTGCCTCCTCTCTCTCCGCCAGCATCTTCAAGTATTCTTGGTGGCGCTGAAGCCAAATGGAAGGAAACACAGTCAGTTGGGTGTGTGGGCCCAACCTCAGGCAGGACGCTGCTCCACCTCCAGAGTGGATGAGACCAGGGCTGTCACACAAGGTCAGGGGACCCTCCCCAGGCCCAGCCTAGTTCCTCTCCCTGTAGAAACTGCGCCCCAGCCCTGTCCCACACCCCTGCCCAGCCCTGCACCATTGGTGTCATCTGGGGCTCCCCACTGTCTCCTGCACCTCCTCCCGGAGCTTCTTCTGCTCCTCCTTCAGCCGATGCTTAATCTCCTCAATGGCTGCCTTTTTCCGCTCCACCTTCCGCTTGTGGAAGCCCGTCAGGTACTCCCTACAAGAAGGAAGGAGTTGGGAGGAAACACAGCACACATGGGCTCGCTCTAAGAGAGAAAAGCAGCCAATGCCACACTATGTTCCAGGCACAGTATGCACCCGTCCACATATTAACTCATTTAACTCTCATGGCAACCTGTGTAGTGGGTATCAGTCCCTATTTTATAGAGTCTAGGTTACTTGTCCAACATCACAGAGTACAGTCACACATACTTAATTTTATTTTATTTATTTATTTTTGTTGCGTTTTTTTGAGACAGGGTCTTGCCGTGTAGCCCAGGCTGGCCTCGAACTCTCAGCAATCCTCCTGCCTCAGCCTCCCCAAGTGCTGGGCTTACAGGCTTGCACCGCCACGACCGGCTCTCACAAATACTCTAACAACAAGGACACATTCTGAGAAGCCCAGGTGACTGATGTTGCTCAGATATTGGAGTATACATATACTAACAGATGGGACAGCCACTGCACACCCAGGCTGGGCAGCAGACCATGACGTGGTTCATCACGATGGAAATACTACAGGTCATAGGACACTGTAAGTGTAGGAAAACGAGGGAAATGCTGTCTCTTTCCACTCTCACTCTCAGATTTAAACAAGGCCAAGTGGGAGACAGAAGAGGCAGGTGGCGACCCCTCTTAAACTGACATATGTCATTACTGGGGCAATTAGGCCACTTTTGGCAGGGCTTTCAAGAACCCCTTCACCGAGGCCTCCAAAATCCTCCGCCACACCAACATCCATCTCCCCAGGACACCTAACCCTTGAACCCAGCTGTGGGGCCCATTAGTGCCACCCCGGAGTTTCCCGGTGATGCCTCAGCATTTAGTTCTCTCCCCCTGATCTGATCTGTGCCCTTTTTCATCTCCCTAGTGCGGGCTGCTGTTTCCATCTGGTTCTGGCTTTCCGCAGACGCGCTCCCATGTGCCGTCTGCCCCGCGGGACGCTGAGACGCGGCGGTTCGGCTTCCTGGCCCAAAGCCTGGCACACGCGGGAGCCAACGGGAGTCTCACGGGTGAACGAATGAGCGCGAGCTACTCTCCTTTGACAGGCGCAGCACGCATCGGTGAAGGCCGGCAGCCTCTTGTCTGCAGGGCCGAGGACCGGCCGGGCTGGGGGGCCCGAATCACTGCTCTGAGCGTGTTGGGGGGGCGTCGGGCGGGAGGCGCGACCCACCGGCGACGCTTTGGACCTGGGCCTGGAGTCGGTAGGCAGCCCCGGTCACGCCCAAGAGGCGGGGCCGGAAGGACCTCGGCGTGAGCACGCGCGGCCCGGGCCCGGCCCCGCCTTTACTGGGCAGTCGGGGGGATCCCGCCCGGCCTTGCCACTCACCGCCGCTTCTCTTCATCGAAGCTGAGGACAAGCCGGGGCCGTCGGTCGCCACCATCTCGTTTCTTCTTCTTATTTCGCCCCATAGTAACGAGGCGTCCGGCTGCACGACTTCCTAGAGCCTAAGAGACTTCCGGGTGTTGCGTTTGCGCCCTTCCGGCCGCACCTTTTAGCGTTGCCCCACAGTTCCGCTCTCCAGGCCCCACCTTTTAAAGGGGCCGCCCAGCTTGTTTCCTCTCTTCCTTTCCACGTGTCCCGCTCTGGTTCCCGCCCTCTGAGTGACTCGCAGCGCCTCTCTCTCCCCCAGATTGGCTTCAGTGAGAATGGGGCTCCCAGGCCCCATCGCCAGGGACTGGGGTTGGCATGAGTAGGCTGTTAATATGGATATTCGTGAATGGTCCTTATTTGGTTCCGATAACAACTCTTTGGCACCTCCAAAACAAGCCACACTGCATGGACTTGAATACTGTGCCCCGACTATAGCTGCGTGGTCACAGGCCCTGCTTTCCCGGGCCCAGTGTGCAGGCTGCTAGACAGCTGTGTCTGTCCAGCCACTTCTGTCTCCTGGTGGCCACCTTGGCATCTTCCCTCAGGGTAGAGGCATCTCCCTGGCCGCAGCGATGCCCCCTGAAGGTGCCCAGAGAGCCACCTTCTGCAGCTAAGAGGTCTCTTCTGTGTGCCAGGCTGCAGCGCCCACCCAGATGACAGCAGATAAAAATCAAAGGCTCTGCTGCTGGGCTGGACAAATCAGATAAATCTACCTACCTCTCTCTGTCTTTTGCTCAAATTTTTTTTCTTTCTTTCTTGAAATAGAGCCTTACTTTGTAGTTCAGGCTGGCCTCAAACTCACAGTGATACTCCTGCCTCAGCCTCCCGAGTGCTGGGATTACAGGAACATGTTAGCCATACCCAGCTACAATCCTGCTTCTCTTGTCTGTCCCTTCTTGGGCCCCTTCTCTCTCCATCCATCATTAATTTTGACTCCTGTGCCTAGGATGTTTCCAGAGGATCTGTGTGTAATCTCTACAGCCTCCTGCTTACTGATAAGGACTCTGAGGCTCGGAGGGACAGCAACTTGACTGGGATCAGAGCCACTCCGCTGACCCAGCCTTCTACACAGCGTGGTTCTGCTGTCCCAGGGCTTCTGGTATGGCACAGACCCTAGGTCCCAGGAAAGAAGACATTGCTTAATTTATTGAGCATCTACTGTGTGCCAGTGTAGTGAGAGATGGCTCATCCTCTGAAGAGAAATGAAGAAGATAATGAACAAAAAGAATCACAACAGCCAGGCATGGTGGTGCAGGGAGGCTGAGACAGGAAGGTTGCTTCAAATTCAAGGCCTGTCTAGGCTACATAGTGAGTGCAAGTCCAGTCTGAACTACATAGCGAGACCCTGTCTCAAAGAAACACCACCAACAACAAAAAAAGCAGTGAAGAGAACCAACATTACTGAGCCTCTTCCTGGTTCCGGGCACCATGCCTCTCTCTATACCTTACCTCGGCTAATCTCCAACTGCACAGGGCAGTTACTGGTACTGTGTTTACTCAGTTTGACAGA
>PVJO010024217.1:0-24736 GCA_004026905.1 Hystrix cristata | reverse complement strand
TCTTAGAATAAATTGTAAAGAAAATCATGATCCTTTCCTAAATGTCAGTAGTTCTTTTTGAGAAACATCACAGAATAAATAAATCAGTAGATTGTAGTAGATAATATCCAGACACATATGATAATATAAAACAAAGAATATTTTTAAAATTCCTGATTGATTAGTTCAGAGTATTCTGATCAGCTAACTTGGAGCACTGGTATAGTGAAAGTGAGTTAAAAGTGACTTAACAGATCCCTTAATAGGCGTATAATCACAGTCTGGCATTGTGTGAATTCCTAAGCTGGCTGCTGTTTTCTGTAATTATTCATGAGCATATTCATATACCCTATTTTTCTGTACAAAGGTTACAATTTTCTATGTGTTGCTGCCACTTAGTAGAAATTAGGCTTACTTAAAAAAACCAAATGAAAAGACATAGAAGTATTAAACCTTCATAGAACTGTTACCAATAAGAAAATGACCTTCCCTACAATCCTTAGGAGCTTTTGCAATAATCTGTTCTTTAATGTAAATGTTTTTTAATCCTCAGGTAGATATAGACATGAGAAACAAGACATTATGACCCCTCCACAGGTTGGGAAGTACTAAATTATAATCAAATGAAAATATATTAAAATATATGAACCTTTCATGGCTATCCAAGATGGAATAACAATGACTAGATTTACTCCCTCTCTGACACAACCAAAAACCAATAAAATAAATGACATAACAGCCCTCAAGAATTTGAACACTACGTCAGAAAGGAGCTTGGTGATCCCTGTGTGATAGGAAGCAAGTGAGGGGAAGAATGCTACCAATGGATCACTTTATTACTTGGAAAACATTTTGGGGTAATGGCGAATGGAGATTCAGAAGTCTCCTTGAGGTGAGTAGGTGGTACCAGGGGTCCAGAGAATCCAAGGGATCTAGATTCCACAGGAGCCCACCAAAAAGAAGAAGGTATTATTAGTCAGCTTCCCCATGATGGGGACCAAATATGTGACATCTACAATATAAGGAGGAAATGGTTTATTTGGCTCACAATTACAGAGGGTTCAGTTCATGACTGGATAGCTCCAGGGAAAAAACATCATGGTAGAAGGACATGGAGTAAAGCTAATTATTTCACGGCAGCTGAGAAGCAGAGCAGAAGGACAGGGCCGGAGAGGAAAGGGTCCACGAGGATCAGACATACCCCCGGTCATGCCTTCATCACTCACCTGGATGTGGGCTTTATCAATCCCCTAGGCACATCTTAAGCAAACCAGGTGAACACAATGAAGCTGAACCACCACAGGGTAGCACAGGGGGAGAAATTCTGAAGTCCAGTGAGGATCCTAAGTGGTGGGAACTAAACTACCTTAGACTAAACATTTTTTCTTGTTGCGTCTAGTGAAGCTTAAACAAGATCTGAAAGGATCAAGCAGTTTCCAAGCAACTTTACCCATCATAGAACAAACCTCAAAACATATTTTTAAGAATACAAAATATACCTAACAAAGACAAATTTGTCTACTGCCTAACAAAGAAACATTCACTATGTGTAATACCCAAGAAAAAAATTAGCATGCATACAAAGAAAGAGGAAAATAATCCTCTAATGGGGAAAACTAAATCAAGCTGACCTCAGAATGACAAACATTAAAATTCATAGATGGGGATGTTAAATGTATTTTTAGAACAACATTCCATGAGTTCAAAAGCTAGAAGAAAGATTGGACATGTTAAATATAGACATGAAAGACGTTTTAAAAATTGAACTTCTAGAAATGAAAACTACAATGTCTCAGATGACCAATACATTCATTATTATTAATAGCAGATTAGATATTGCTGAAGAATAGATTTGTACACCTGAGGACATAGTGACAGAAATTCTTTGTGACAAATCCTTAATACAAAAAAAAAAAAGAAAAAAAAAAAAAGAAATGAAAAGAAAAAAACCCAGCACACATATGAACTGTAGGGTAACTTCAAGTGGCCCTCCACCAAAAAATTCCAATTGGAGAAACAAAGAAAGGGGAAAGATAGACAATATATTTAGGGAAATAATGACTCCCAATTTTCCAAGTATGATGAAAACTTCAAGCCCATTGATCCAATAAGCTCAATAAGAAGACTACATCAAGGCAAATAATAATCAGATTTCTTAAATCTAGTGATGAAGAGATAATTGTAAACTCAGGAAAATACATAATGTATACATGCACTTGAAAGATACAGAGAATTTCAGCTCATTCATGAGGCCCAAGTTAAGAAGTTTCTAGTTTAGATGAAGAAATCAAAGCCGAGAGGACACTCTGATGTCTCCCTCACAGAAGAGGAGACAAATCACATTCTACCCCCATGACTGTACTTTGGTTACTGATGCTGAGAATCCTGGAACTATATGGTTCCAGGTATTATCTTGGGATTGATGGGGCCAAGGATGGAATTCTGTTGATGATAATTGTTTTTAATTGTTTTCTCTTTTGAAAAAAGATTGGTTCAGTTTGCAAACTATTTGGCAAATGTGCCTGTGTAGGAGTCAAATATTCACCATGACATAGCAATCTGAATTCCTGATATGGTTGACCAGGCATACAATGAACACAAAGTACAGGAGATTCTTATTTTTATTCTGCCCTGGGTTTGGCCCTTTTAAAATCAGACTCAGCTGGGAGGGTCAACTTCCTTCTTGATAAATTCACCACCATAAACAGTCCTTGTAGTAATTTTGTCTTATAGGAGATATACTTTTGAGACACTAGAGGTCTCCACTTTACCATACAACAAATGACATCTCAGAGGAAACCTTTCAAAGCACAGTTTCTGTAGTATCAGAGATGGGCATCTTGACCCTGAGGGGTAGGAAGGGAGGGGACTCAGGAGAAAAACTGTGTGCCTTGGGAGGCAGTTCAAGGTGGGTGGCATCTAGTTTCTGTTGAGTGTTTGTCACCTGCTGGTGTTTTGAAATACTGACTGAAATTTGAGTGGGCTTTGGGGGACTTAGATTTTCCACTTTGTTTTTCAGATTTCTATCTTTGGTTTTCAGATTTCTATCTTTGGTTGGACATCCAAAGCTTCTCAAAACCCACAGTACTGGAAAAAAACACACCAAACCAAAATTAAAAAGCGACTGTACCGTCATTACCACAGGCCTCCAGAGAGAGATTCTCGTCCTTTGGATTTTACTTTAATGATCCAACATTTAGGTTAAGGTCCCTGAGTGACTGCACTGATGTTTAGAAGATGTACATTTAAAATGGGTTTCAGGAAGGAGCCCAGAGTCTCCTGAGCCATCTGTGCTTGGCTTGGCCCTCACCCTTGATGCCTGGCCGAGACCCTGGACATCCGGGGGAGTGGCCAGGTGAGTGGCCTGGGACGCATGCTGGGAATTGAGAGCGTTAAGTTCAGTCGTTTCAAGTCCTGCCTCTCACTCCTTGGCCTTCGGCTCTGCACCAGATCTTTGGTGCTGTCACTTTTGGACTTCTTGACATTATTTGCTTCACAGCTAGAGTTCTTTTGCCTTAACCATCTCCCAGGCAACCACTTTCTTGTCTCATGAGCCCCCTTGTGCTCCTCCAACACTTTTTTCCCCCCCTGAAAGCACCTCTGGCAACATGAGTTTAAAAATAGCAAGGTGCAGTGTCTCCTGACTGTAATCCCAGCACTCAGGAGGCTGAGGCAGGACAGTGGTGAGTTTGAAGTGAGCCTGGGCTATACTGTGAGACCTTGTTTCAAAAACCAAAAAATGAAAAACAAAACACCCCTCCAAAAAAGAGTTAAAAATGGACTTTCTTTCAAATAACAATATCCTTGTTTTAAAAATTGGTCTATATGCTGTTTACAGTTAGTATACCACATGTGAAGCCAGAGAACCTCTGGGTTTATTAAAAAGAAAGGGGACTGCACCTCTCTAAAATGTCCAGGCTTTGAGAAATCCTTTTATTGCTCAAATGTCTGGATCTTAGTATCTTGCCAGAGGACACTGATGAACTGCACAGAACTAATGGGAAAGCCCAGAACACTTTTGAGAATCCATTCTCCTTCACATCACAGGCCAGTCTGCTCAGTCTCTGGCTTCCCCAAGGAGTCAGGAAACAGAGCAGAGTTAGGTTCTTTCTTTGTCCCCTCATCCTTTCCTGCTCTACTGTCTGCAGGTTACTATGGTGCCTGTTACTCCTTAAAGGACTCTCTCCCTCCATCCCCACTCCTGGCCCTCAGGTCAGAAGACCACTCGGCTCCTCTTCACCCAAACAGGACCACAGAGGCTGGAGAGAGGCTTGGGATAAACTGGTCAAACCTCAGTCTCAGGCTTGAAAACACTCTAAGCACATCTGATAATGTGGTCATACTTCCCATGTTTGTTTAGATAAAGCTCCAAGGAACTTCTAACATTGTAAAGAGTCTATTCCCTCTGTCAGTTATCTATCTATCTATCTATCTATCTATCTATCTATTTATCTATCACCTATCCATCCATCCATCCATCCATCCATCCATCCATCCATCCACCCATCTGTCCATCCTACTTGTCTGTCTCTCTTTTTGTCTTTCACCTGGTTAGTCAACTAGTCTACCAATATATGTAATCTATACTGTCTATATATGAGAGATGATCAAAACAAAATGAACACTTAAATTTTAAAAATTTATTGCAGTAGAAGGTACATCACTATTAATCACCCTCAAAATACTCCTCTTCAGACACACTTATCCTGCAGTTCTTGCCACTTTCTGAAGTGGTTCTAGAAGTCCTCTTTTGTGAGTGTCTTTAGGTGTGCTGTCATTGCTAGCTTTATGTCCCGACACGATTCAAAATGTTTACTTTTCATGGTCGTTTTGACTTTGGGAAAGAGTCAGAAGTCACATGGTGCCAGATCTGGTGAATAAGGTGGATGAAGACACATGTTAATGTTCTTGTGAGCCTGACTTCCTTTGGGTGGCACTAGGCAGCTGCATTCACTGTAATTTTGATCACACCTTGCAAAGACATGCACAAAAGAGGACTTTATGAACTGCTTTATAAAGTGGCAAGAAAGACAAGTGTGATAAACACAAGGAGGGCTTTTTTTGAGAGGGATTAATGGCAGAATGTCCTTTACTGTGATAATTTTTAAAAATTTAAACATTGTATTTAAATTATACTTCATATGTATATATATGTTAGATGTGTGCATTCAAAGAAATAAATACACACAATTTAAAAACCCTTTAGCTGTTTCCTCTTAATATATCATAAATACGTTTGTGTACTGCTCTTTCTTGCTTTTTATACTTTGAGATTATCTTTTAACTTCCTGCTAAGCAAGGCGAGTTTATTTTACCTACTCCTCCACAGAAACACCTTCCACACTCTCTTCTCTCAGTTAGGTTACAGCTTTCAGTCTGATTAATTTTGCATTTACATAATCATTGACATGTGAATATTATTCACAGTGGATCTTCTTGATGTATTATGATTACCTTTGCATTCTGAATAAATTTTATGCATAATAAGTACCTAATTTATTTATATACTTGGGTATATCAATCTCAGAGTATGTGATGCTGTTGTCAGAGACATCATAATAAAACAAATAACAAACAGTACTGATATTCATCTTCATGAAACTTCCAGTTTAACAAGTGAGAAAGACAAATAGTGGTGAGAACCTTAGAAGACTGTGAACATTGATGATATAAAACCACTCAAGCTTTTGCATAAACAGAAGTTAGGCCTCATTAAGAAACTGGAACCAAGATGGTAGATCACTTGGAAACTGGGGCAACATCTTGCTGGTCATCTCCATATCTCTTAAGGCTTGCATGGTCCCTCTCACTCTGCTATTGGCCTAGATACTTCACTTGTTTCTACTTTTACAAACTAGTCTTCTTCTCCAAGCATATGCTAGAGTCTACAACCACTCCAGCCCGAAGTGCCTGGTCTTACCCAAGGGCCTGCTAGAGCAAGTGGCATAGCAGCTCTAAGAGATCTTCTCAGCTCTGGCACCTAACTAAGTGGCCAGGATCAGACCTTCAGCATCCAAAACTAGAGAAAATGAATGATCTGGTTGAGTCAATCCACTGAGTATTGTTTACTTGACTTCTTGGGAGAAGAATTCGAAGGGAGCCTGAGCAAATCCTGCCTCTAGGAAGTCCAGCAAGGGATGAAAACAATGGCTCTTCTTATTCTTGC
Organism: Hystrix cristata; assembly: GCA_004026905.1. Classification (NCBI taxonomy): domain Eukaryota; kingdom Metazoa; phylum Chordata; class Mammalia; order Rodentia; family Hystricidae; genus Hystrix; species Hystrix cristata. The sequence goes on along the minus strand of PVJO010024217.1, from coordinate 18,591 downwards.
CAAGTCATTTTAACTAAAGAGGAGGGCAGTAGTCCCCATCACAGCCACGTATCTTAGTCTTAAAGAAATAGACCTCAGAAAGCTCAGAAATCCAAAGAAAGCTGGACATCATGTGACAGACTGATAATTTCAGAATATGGAATTATTATTATTCCTCAGTTCCCTGCCTTTAACCCACTACCAGGTCTGCACTGAGGTGTAGGAATCTTGGCATACAAGGTTGCAACTAAATAAATCTTCCCAATGAAAAGAATACATAGTACCATAGCACAGTATTCCTCACATTCAGAGATTATTGATATTTGAAGGTTTTCACCACATATTTGAAAGTTTTGTGTACACCCACACAGGCACACAGACCTCACTTTGGTTTCTGATGTATTTATATATGATTATACAAATGGCTTCCTTATAACAAAGTGCTATTATACTATTAGGAGATTTCAGAACACCAAGGTCCAAAATGACAACTATTATGACACATGTGACTATGTAAATGTGAAATAATAAATATTACTATTAAATAATTAATTTTTTGACCTCAGCTATCTTTCAAGCATGCGACAGGCCCATGTGGTTAGTGGCCACTGCGGTCATTTCCATCATGGCAGAAAGTGCTGCATGATATTGTTAAAAAGCAAAGTTTGCAGTAGACTCTGTTTGTGACTCTGTTTGTGACTGTTTCCACGAATGCCATTAATTTATCACGTGCCCTAAGAAAAGAGCAGAGCTGTAGTTAATCATTTAAGACAGAAGAAGTTCCCCTTTATGACATCAGGACCCACTGCACAGCTAATTCTTTCTTGATAGTTCCAGTAGAAAAAGTGGCAAAGGAATAGTCATCGAAGCATAAATGTCATCTAACTGTGCCAAACTCAAAAGAATGTGTGCCATGGGAATATGGATACATTTATACTGGGAGTGATGATTCACTTACAGCCTCTCAATGTCAACAGCACATAAAATTAGGAGTGTTAATTTCATGTGATTACTTTTGTAGTTTTTGTATTAACTTTAAAATGGTACCTTGACTTTGATTTCAGAGTTATATAAAAGCCATAACTTAGAAATTTATGTATTTTAAAAGTTACTCGCGTTTAAGTTGGATATCTCCCCTTCTCTGGTGATCAGACAGAACAGACCTAAAAAGAGTTCTCTAAATAATTTCTATTGGGATGCGCTGGTAAAATAACAATACCGATATAGTACTAGATGCTTCTAACACACTAGGCAGTCCTCTGAATGTGTTATTCAGTGCTCCTAATAGCTCTATGAAATTATTGCCCCCTGTTGAGAAATGAAGAGGCTGAGACACAGGATGTTGAAGTCTGAAGTCATACGTCATGTAGGTGGTGAATCTGGCAGATGAGTAGGGAACTGGTCATCCTGACTCCAGAATCCACTTCTCAGCTATGATGTTTTCTACAAAGGCAAAGAGGGTGCAGGCTTTGTAATCAAAGGAGCTTGGGCTCTAATTCCACCTTTATAAAAATGACTTCCGGCAAGATAATTAAATGTTCCAAACCTCAGCATCCTTGTTTTTTAAACAGGGGCATGTTGGCTGTCCTCATAGGACAATTGTAAAGATTGAATGAAACAATATACATAAAGTACCTGGTACAATACCTGACGTATGGAGGGTTTTTCCAAAAGGAAATCTTTAACTCCCTAGTAGCCAGTGAGAGCCTAGTCCAGTGGCCATGTCTCTTAGTGATGTGACTGCATTTCTATCATGTATTTTACCATCAAAACTTCATCAGCAACAGAATGAAAAAACAGTATAGAAGAGAAAATAGCCTTTTTTCCTCTGCACTCAAGTCCTTTTTTCCCTTCACTGTCTTTTCCCTTTCACCTTCTCCCTGTTCCTGCTACTGTCCCATGGTCTTCAATAAATGTAGTTACTTACTACATACTAAAAAAAAAAAGAGAGAGAGAAAATAGGCTCCTATCCTGGAGCCTTCCTTCTGTCTGCCTGGCCAGAGTCAGGGCCTTCATCTCCCCGACAGGTCCCTGTACGGGGAGTCGTCCATCCTCTAAAGGTGCTTTCCTGAGGGAGTTGAGAGCCACCTGCACACGAGCTTGGGAAATGCTTTATCCATCCCAGAGCATTTGCAGGCTCTGTGAGTTTGGTTCTGTTCTTAACTACTCTCATTTTAAAGAGCAAACTGAGGTAAGAAGCATCGCAGACCACCATCACCTGGCAGTCAGCCAAGGTTTTGTGCAGGAGGAGGGAACTTAGGCTGGGCCTTGGGGACTGAGTTGACTTCAGGGCTGTTTACAAGATGTACTGGTAGGAGAGAATGAGTAAAAGTTCTGGGGCAGGAATACACATCAAGTGTGTAGGGAGCAATGAGTCAACCAGCCTTCTGATACTAATAGCTGTGGGCTACATTTCATAATTGTTTACTTGGTCTCTGTTTCTGTCTGCCTGTTTGTGACACACACACACACACACACACACACACACACACACACTCTCAGGTCTCTCTGCTTGCAGGGCTTGCTTAGGGTACACAGAGAAACACAGAAATTGAATCTGCCCCTCTTCTGGCTAACCCTTCTGGCGGGGGGCTGCTCCTCACCCTTTTGGGATGGCTCCCCGAGTGGGTCAGAGTGAGTGTGCTGCGTTAGAGGACCGACACAAGACCGATCTGCAAATTTCTTGCCGATCTTCCCAGCAGCTTGCGGATCCCTTAGCAGCTCTGTGGTGTTGGCACAGCTTGAGGTACCCCAGAAATGACTAGTTCTGGGTCCTAGTTGAGCAGTTCACATTACGGTGACAGGATTGCTCCCCGTCAGTGTTCCTGTGATTGCTCCCTCTCTCCTGGCTTCTGCTGCCTCTGCTGGATGCCTTTTCTCTTGGTCAACCGATTCCTGTCTCTGTCCAGGATTTCCTAAGAAAGAGAACCTGATGCCAGTTCATCACTCTAGTGCCTGTTGGGTGAAGCATTCACTCCTGGGACTTTTCTTTCACCAGCCCCAGACGCAGACAGATGGTCACAGCGAGGGTCTCTCCAACTCCTCTGCCCACTCAGCCAAATGTATGGCTGCCGAGCCCCTTCTAGCCAGCACCTTCCAGGGTGGTAGGATCAGTGATGAAGGTCTCCTATGCAGAAGAAATCTCACACAAATGCTGTGATACCAAGAGCAACATGATCTTGTCTCCAATGTACGTTTACGTACAATCAAGCAGAACTTCTAGGGCAAAAAACAAAAACAAAAACAAAAAAACACCTTTATTGTTTTTCCTACTATCTGTTTGAACCTGCTCCATAGGTGCTAATTTTTCAAACGCTGGCTGAAATATCATAGGTTCCATGACTTTTCTGATTTCACTAAAGTTGGTCTTTAACTTCTCTCTCAAGTCTTGTTCTGGTAACAGAAACGTGCAGTACCACGAATAATCCAAAATTTGTTTTAAGTGAACCGCCCCTCATCTAGCTCAGGTGAGCTGCATGTTGGCTGCCCACAGAGGGAAGGGGTGAGCAATCAGCTTCTGTGAACTTTCGTACTCCACCATGCTCCACTCTTCTCCTTTCTTAGCTTCACAATTACAGTTTTTGCTGCTTCCTCCAGCCCCTCCTTCTAGTTAGGAGAGGGGTGGAACGAAAAGGGGCGGCTGGAGAAGCCAGCCTCGATTTGGCCCGCGGCAAATGGCCGCTGGCATTTCTGAGCAGGGTGCTTTCTCCCTCGGGCTCCCTGATGGTCCTCTGCGGGCTGAAGTCTCTGCCTGCAGTTTTTTGATAGAGGCGCACGCTTTTCTTGTGTGTTGGCTGGTGGCTTATATGACTCCTTTCACCCCCAAGCACAGGCTTGCTAGAGAGTATCTGAGCGAGCAGACCCAGGCTGAGTAAGGCTCTCTCAGTGGCGGGCGTCTTATCCCCAGGAAGTTCTCATGCCTGACTTGTTGGCAGCTGCAGAGGTAGCACAGGATCTGTTTGTAGAGCCAAACTCTCAGTCCCTCTCTTCCCAAAAGAAACGCTGGTCTCTCTTTATAATATGTTTTGCTGGGCTTCAAGGAAAAGTCCTTGCTTCTATTGGCAAGGTAGAGTCTGGGTACTGTATAACGTGGGTAGCGACTGGGGACGTGGTGAAAATATCAACGTCCACGGAACTCTCTCTCTGAGCTGCTTTCCTTAGCAGCGGAACAGGTCAGTCTGGTATGGGCCTGAGCTGGAGGACTCCATTTGACACTTTCTCGTCACAGTCACCTTCTACTGATGGAGTGGTGCAGCTGGAATCCTATACTACAGCGTGAAGCAGGACAAGATGTGAAGGGGTCTGTAATCCAGTCTCCACTCGGCAGCTTTTTCATGTGACCTTAGGTAAGGGAAAACACTATCTTCTTGCGCCTCAATTTCCTCATATATTAAGTAGGTATATTAATAAGGATTTTCAGAGGGCTTCTGTAAGAATAGGATGAACGGTGGGAGCACTTTGTAAAGTATAAAATGAATATTAACAGTCATCTAACGGTTCCACATAGGCAAAATTTATTAAGAATGATGAGGGGCTGGGGATTTAGTTCAGTGGTTAGAGTGCTTGCCTTGCAAGACGAGGCCCTAATTAGACTGCCAGCACCAAAAAAAGAAAGTATGAATGATGAATGAGGCATTACTCTGGGTACAGCAAAGGGGACTGAATAGGTGGGTAGCTTATTAGTACTGAGAGCCGAAGTTCTTATTTACTTGTCCGTCTCCATGTGGGGGACCTGTGGCATTTCTGGGCAGCAGCAGGATGCTGATTGCCTGGGCAGAGGGTCCTGGGGACTCTGAGAGGGGGAGAGAACTGAAGGGAAAAGAGGACCCCCAGCTGGCCCCAGCTGGCCCCATCTCTGCAAAGAGTGGAATTAGTGAGCACCAGTGTGTGTGGAAAGTATTGTTCACTGACCTTTCATCTTCTCAGGATTTTGATTCAGATTAGAACCAGACAGTATTCAAGCTAGAAGGAACTTAGATATCATCTTGGTGACCCCCTTATTTTGAGGCCCCCAAAAATGAAATGACTTGTTCAAGGTTTCACAGAAAATTCAAAACAGAGCAAAGTTCAGAGTAAAGCGCGCCCTTTCCCTCAGGCTGCCCACTCTGGGCCCTGGATGGACTTTCTTCTTCCTCCAAGCTGGTGAATGTGGTAAACATCTGTGAGCATTTTCATCTGGAGGAAGGAAAGACAAGCATTACTTTCCCACATAAGCAGAGACCTGTTGTCCTAGTATTGTTTTTGGAATGCCTTAGTGGGCTTCTGAAGACAAGCACCTACTCTTCCTCAACCAGGTGTGCTCTGAGCCTCATGTCAGCTGGAAGCTTATTTTTAAAAATACCATAATAGCCTTAATACTGTCATGATATTCACAGCACACTTGTCAGACTGCCAGCTTGCTTTTATTATTGCTTTTTGGTCACACGAATCCCTAGCCCTTTGGCCTTACTATACTATTTTATTTTCCTCAACAGGCTTTTCCTATCTGGAGTGATTCAATCACATGGGTGATTGTAGATTACTCTTAAAATAGGTCACTGTGGTGCCAAACATGGAGGAGAAAAGGCAAATACAAGGAGCAGTTCTGCCATAGTTTAGCTTCACAGTAGTGTTGAATTTGAAGTTTAATACGCTAATTTAACCTGATGGTTCTGCTGGGCTAGTTGCTTATGTTTAGAGGTGGAGCTTTCAGAAGGTGATTAGCTCATGGTGATATTAATCCCGTCAATGGAATAGTTCATAGGTGAGTTTGTAGTTAATGTGCTGTTACGAGGCAGGGCCTGGTTGGAGGAGGAAGGTCAGTGGGCTGGGGCTTTGAAGGATGTCTTTTCTTCTAGGTCTTTCAAACTATCTGTGCTTTGGCCACTGTGAGGTGAGCAACTTTCCTCTGCCACACCCTTCCACAATGACGTTCTGGGGGGTATAGCTCAGGGGTAGAGCATTTGACTGCACAATGATGTTCTGCTTTGGAGCCAGCTGACTATGGACTGAAGCCTCTGAAACCATGAGCCAAAGTAAATCTTTGCTCCTTTAAATTGTGTGTACCAAGCATTTTGTCCCTGCAAAGAAAAGGTGACAATAATCATGTTTCCAGGTTTTGATCCCTACAGGAAAATTATATACAGTGTTCTATCTCACTTTATCTTCCCTGCCACAGAGTGGGCTGCAGAATCTAAGCTAAGGAAGCAAATGTTTATCAATGACCCATTTACTATTCTAGAATGAAATTACAGGTAAGTAACCTGTCTCCAAAGAATGTCCTAATTTCCTCCAGTTTGATGATCAGTTACTTTGTCTTCGCAAGGTATTTCACCTTATTTCCTTCTTTACTATATCATGTTTAAGTATAATACTATTTGACTTAGAAGGGAAAACATTGGACCATATTTTAAGTATAGAGTCAACTGTATTTCCAGTTCTCTGATGAGCTAAGGGAGTAATTGACAAATTGTGGGAAATACTTCTCATGTGATAAAATCCTACCCCATATCTAGATGTACTTCAAATTCTAAGATGTCATAGGTGATAGGAAATAGAGATTTGATTGGAAAAAATATAGAAAAATCAGATCATGGAGTCTGGTGGCAAAATCAAAGGCAGAGTGAAAACAATGTATAGTCCCCACACAATAATTTTAATCAATCCTTTTATGGTATAGAGTTTTTATTATTGAGCTACAGAAATACTTTTAAAAAGTCATAGAATGTAACCATATGAAATATTTTTGAAGCAACCTAAGAATTCCTTCAATATTGTTAAATATTCCAATGGGTTCTCGGTTTGATGTGCTGCCATTCTGGTGTGGTCTGAGACTGGAGGGAGGGTGGTGCTTTTGGAGCGACATAGTGCAATGGTTCTGGAGGGATGTGTGATTAGATTTGAGACAGTACAGGACTACTTCTTGAAGACTTTCTGGTTCTATCCTTGTTTTTCAAAATAGTTATGCAGAGAGCACCCTGGAACCTACAAAAAGAGTGGCCCCTTGATGGAGTGACCCCAACTGATCACCCTAAGAGGAGAAGTGCAAACAACTGGGCACTGTCTGGGATCATCCAAAAGCTGACCTAGGATCTAACTACCTGCCATTCAATCTACATCAGTATGGTTTGCTACATTCTAAATGCTAAAGATAGAATAAAGAGAATTTAAAAGTCTTTTTTATTTTTTATTTTTTTGCCTGGTAGCTGTCACTTCCCCATCCCATCTGCCCACATTCAGAAATGATACTCAGGCTCTCCTAATACCCCCCATAACATGGGCACCAGCCACACAAAAGATGCCACTTTACAAACAAGCCAGGTGGGCATGTTGGTGCAAACCCACTGAAAATCAGCCCTGCATAATATAATGAGTGCTCTCTGTTATAGACACACTTGGGTGCAGAACCTGTCAGAGACAGAAGCAAAGGGACAGGCTCAATGGGCTCAGTAGGCTGCTCAGAGCCATCTGTGGGAAGTAAATATCAACAGCAAAACTAGCTCTAAAAGACATGGTAAGAAAATTAATGATCAGTCCTGTCCCTAGAGTTTTACTCTAACAGCTCATTGCTTCATTGACATTTTTTGTTTTCTTAGGAGGAGATGGGGCTTCCCTTCTTTCCTATTAAACATTTCCAGGAAAGTAGGATAAAGCACTTTAAGAGCCCTGGCCCAAGTCCCCCATACATGTAGTAGGGTAAGAGCTGGTTCCCTGGAGCTGAGGGCCCCAGAAGTAGCTTTGCTTTGTTGTCCTAGTTTCCCTTTGTAGTGTCAGCAAGGAAGGTCAGAGGACTACACTCATCTACTGAAGAACAGACCCAGCTGCTCATGCAGGCTGGATCACACTTGCTAACGAACCCAGGCATGGCCAACAAGCCCCATGCCGTTATTTCAGTCATCTGGAACTTCTTTTCTTGATCCCAATTATTGTAGGTCCAAAAGTCCCATCGCAGCTGTCTGGCTGAACCTTTGGAGCAAGTGTCAATAATAAATTAAATGTTTTTCGGAGTCCCTTTTAACTCTGAAAACTTTCAAAGAGATTAGCCAATATAGCCCAAGGAATTGAATTCTGATAAAATAGAAAAGCTTTAAAATAAATAAGCCTCTGACTTGAGCTCAAAAGAAATAAAATGGCCCTGAAAAATATGTCATTTTCTTTTTGAGCATAAAAGAAACACCTAATCCAGTCTCTGGCTGCTTGGTCAATGGGTAATAGTGTGTCCTGACTAATTGTGGCAGAACAGGTCAGGAGGTGCGAGATCTGGGGTGCACTCTGCGAATGGGGAATGAAAAGAAGAGCGTAGGCTTAAGGGCTCTCTGAGGTCTTTTCTTTTGGTAGAAATTTTATAATCAGGATATAAATAACAAGAAGATGTGTAAGAAAAAAGTTTCCTTAAAAACTATTTTTGAAACATGAAGATAATAAGTGAGCTGATCTTAGTAAAAACAATGAGGATCATGTAGTAATTCTGTGTAATTATTTGAGAAACCAGCCTGTTGTTTTCCACAGTGACTCTGCCATTTAAAATTCCTATCCACAGGGCACAAGGATTTCAATTATGTCACATCCTTGCCAAAATGATATATATTTTTAAATAATAGACAGCCTAATGGCTATGGTATTTTGGTTTATATCTCCCTAATAAGTAGTGATGTTGAGCATCTTCTCACTGCTTGCTTGTCACTTGTACATTGTCTTTGGAGAATTATCTCAAGTCCTTTGACTACTTTAAAAAATTTTTTTTGTATTGTAGGGGTTCTTTATATATTCTGGATATTAACTCCTTATTTGCATATGTTTCCTTCTATTACACTGACTGCCTTTCCACTCTGTTGACTGTTCCCTTTGATGTGCAGAAGTTTCAGATTTAAATGTAGTTCAGTTTATCTATTTTTATTTTTGTTGCCTGTGCCTTTGGTCCAAATCTAGGAAATCATTGCCAAATCCAACATAATAAAGCTTTTCTTTAGTTTTCCACTAAGAGTTTTACAGTTCTAGATCCTATATTTTATGTCTTTTTTTTAACCAAGAACATGTATTGGTACATTGTATGCATAATGATCACATGTATCATGATGTATCTCGGTCCCCTGCGCCTTCCCCACCCCTCCCTTCCATTCCTCCCTTTTCTTATTTACAGCAGGTTTATTTACATTTTTCCATTTTTTTCCCTTTGCCCTTTCTTTCCATTTTGAGTTAATCTCTATGGATGGTGTAAGGTAGGGGTCTGACTTCATCTTTTGCATGTTGATAGCCAGTTTTCCACCATCATTTGTTGAAGAAACTTATCCCATTGGCACCCGTTGAGAATTATTTAACCACAGATGCAAGTTTTATTTCTAGGATAATCTATCCTGTTGGTCTGTATGTCTGTTTTTATGCTAGCCCTAACCTGTATTTATCACCGTAGCTTTGCACTGAATTTTGAAATCATGAGATGTAGGGTCTCTAACTTCTTTCTTTCTTTCTCTTTCTTTCTTTCTTTCTTTCTTTCTTTCTTTCTTTCTTTCTTTCTTTCTTTCTTTCTTTCTTTCTTTCTCCTTTTTTTTTTTTTTGGCTATTCAATATCCCTTGAAATTTCATGTGAATTTTATGATGGACTTTTCTACTTACACAAAAAACCACCAGTGACATTTTGATAGGGATTGAATTATGTCTGCAGATCATTTTGCATAGTGTCGACATATGAATGAAAGTGATTCATAAATATGGGATGTCTTTCTATTTTTTTTTAACTACAGTAACATTTCATAGTTTTGTTGTGCTTATCTTTCTTCTCCTAGATTGTTTATTTCTAAATATTTTATCCTTTGTGATGCTATTGTAAATGGAATTGTTTTCTTAATTTCTCTTTCAGATGGTTTGTTGTCAATGTATAGAAATGCAAGTGATTATTGTATGTTAGTTTTGTGTCCTACGATGTGGTTGAATTAATTTATTCTGACAGTTTGTGTGTGTGTATGTGGAATCATTAGGGTTTTATATGTGTAAGACAATGTTGTTTATGACAGAGATATTTTCCCTTGTTTCTTTTCAATTTGGATGCCCTTTATTTCTTTTTCTTGCCTGATTGGTTTGGCTAGGACTTCTAATGTCACAATGTGCACAAGTGGAAAATGTGGCATTCTTGCTTTGTTGCTGCTGACGTTGGGGAAAAGCTTTCAGTCTTTTATTATTTAGTATGATGTCAGCTGTGAGTTTTTCATATACCGTGTGGTATTTGTTTTATTACTTTCATTGTTAGTTTGGTGAATTCTTTTTTTTTTTTTTAACAATGAAATGGTGCTGAATTTTGTGACATTCTTTCCCTGAATTAATCAAGATGATCATGTATTTTTTTTCTTCCTTTACTCTGTTAATATAGGTCAGTGATGGCAAATCTTTTAGCGACAAGAGCTCAAACTACAACCCCAACCCCACTTCGTTATCACAAAGTGCCAACCCTGCAATTAAACCTGAATCCTGAGATTTTTGATTAGAGAAAACAACTCATACATTAACGTCTTTTGTCTTAAAAGAAAAACAAATAACACATGTGCCACAGGTTTGCCACCATTGCTATAGTGTATTACATTGACTTATTTTCCTATGATGAGCTATTCTTTTTTTTTGGTGGCGGTGCGGGGCATTGAACTCAGGTCCTTACCCTTGCTAGGCAAGCACTCTATCACTTGAACTAAATCCTCAACCCTCTGATGAGTTATTCTCATGTTCCAGAAATAAATCCGTCTTAGTCAGAAATGTTAGGGACTTTAAAAACTACGTATATATTTTGTTAATGCATAGTAATTTCATAAAATGCTGGGTTTCATCATAGCATTTTAATATATCCATACAATGTATTTTGATCATTCCATTCCCTTGCTGCCCTCTCTTATTCTTTCTCCCTCACCCCTTCCTCTTGCCCAATGGTTTCCCTTCTACTTTCATGTCACCTTTTATTTAGTAAAAATTCTATATTTTGAAGTAATTTTTTTTTTTTGAGATAGGGTCTCACTACATGTATCAGGCTGACCTAGAACTCACTATGTAGCCCATGCTGGCCTTGAACCTGAAACAATCCCCCTGCCTTGAACTCCCAAGCACTGGGATTATAAGCATGAGCTACCACACCTGGCAGTCAATTTTAATAACTCACACTCTTTCCTAGGAAACCATTCATTTTACACAGGTTTTCAAACATATTGACATGTAAATATATATACTTATTTAATATATTTATAATACATTAAATATATATGTATTTAATATATTTATAATACATATTATATACATATAATATAAATACATATGTATTTAATATATTTATAACATATTTATAATATATTAAATACATATGTATATATATATTTTTATAATTTGTACTATTTAAGGCTTCCTTCAGCCATGATAATTGTGACTACCAATATTTTTCACTTGTTTACATAACACATAGGAAACAGGGTTTTTACTTAAAAAGTCAAATTTTAGATTTACTGATGAAATCTATGGCCAACCTTTTCTTATTAATTTATTTTCTTTTTCCTTTCAAATTTTTCCTTTTCTAATTTATAGGGCCTCTTTGATATCATCTTTAGGACTTCTTGCATGATTAGTTCACTTTGAAATACTTCTGATATAGACGTTTTCACACACACAGAGGTGGAGAAGATGCTGTAATCAGTCTCTCGTCAGAGGTCACCCGCTTCAACAGCCATCAGGTTTCTGCTGGACATGTGTCATTGCCTTCTCTCTGTATTTCTTGTATTTCTTCCCGGAATCTTTTAAAGTGAATTCTAAATGTCATATTATTCCACCCCATGGACTTCAGTTTACTTTTTTACAAGATAAGGACCTTTTTGCTTGTGTGGTTTATATAGCACAAGTTTGTTTTGACTCTTTCCTGTTTTATAATGTATGAACCTAGATTATATATTTTTCTTTGAGTGCTTTTATGAACATAGCCCACAGATATTATTAATATATGATGCTTTTTGCTTAATACTTTATAAATTTCATTTTGATTTACTCTTTAATATAGAGGCATCTGTATATCTGCTTGAAACTTAACAGGTAGAAATTTGTTGCTAATCATCTTGCTCTTACTTTCTAGTTTGATCAGTAACTGCAGCCCTTTATCTTATGGTTTGCCAAACATTTAGAATTTCTGTTGGTCAGATTTTGAGAATAATGACGGTGCACAGTTATTTGATTATGTGCTACATACTAAATATTTCCCATTTGTCAACACATTTAATGCTCATTAAACCATGTGAGGTAGGGTACATTTTTTTTGTTTGAAAGGGTGTATAATCAGTGTTTACTGAATTTAGAGTTCTCTGTTTTCCCATATTTATTAACTGTAATTCAAACTTCCTGTATCCTTATGTTTTTGCTGACTTGGGGGACATTTTAATGCTTCCCATTACAATAATATATTTCTTATATTTCTATTGCTTTTGTTTTCTATATTTAAAAAAGTATCTGTATTTGCCTGTATTCTGGATGTTTTTCAATTTGCAAAGTCTTTATTCAGCTGACATCAATATTACTATACCTCAGATTTCCTTGTCATTTCCTCCCACTCTCTTGATGAAGAATCTCTCCTTGACCAAATTCTTGTCAGCTTTTCTGAATCCTCTTCAAAGTAGGCCTTGACTTTTGGATTTTGGCATCCACCTTTGCAATACCCAATTTTAAAAAGAATCTACCACCCTTGTTATTTGCTCACTCTTAATAGCTAATCAAATCCTTCCTTCCTCCCTTGCCATTCCCAGGTGATGATTGGCCTAGTTAACCTTCAAGAATCTTTTTGGTCTCTCCTTACCTCTGTAGTGTCCTCCCGGTAATTTTCTGTTCTCTGACCCCCACCTTCTCTTTGCCTACAAATCCTCACTTCTCCGTGTTGTTTTTGGAATTGAACCCACTTTTATGCCGAGTCTCTTTTCCCCTTCACAATAGTTCCTGAGCAAATTTTTTTTTTTTTTTACGGCTTTAACGACTTACAGTTTAACTGTCAGTTCTAGTTTCATCTTCCTAATCTTTTCTTCTTTTTTTCTACCTTCTTTTCCTAGTATATATTTTCTCACTCATTTGTTGACAACATTTCTTGTCGTTTTGTTTTTCACCTATCACTCTAAATTAGCACAAAGACAGACTTTTTAAAAACCAGTGGAGACTGTCTTTTATTAGAAAGATATACCTCACTGACATATACAGTGATTAATGGACATTTGGACTTAGTCCTCCCTTTTATTATGTTTCTATTTACTATGGGTCCTTGTAATTGTTTTCTTAAATTTTGTTCTCTTTGTTCTTCTAATTGTTAGGAAGTGAAACAGCCTATTTCTAATCTTTTCATAGTTACCTTTACATTAGAAGAAAATATTTAAATGTATTTTCTAGCTCTCACTTTCTATAAATTTAGCTAACTATGGTGGTCTTCGCTTCTTTCTAGTTTTCTTACTGTTGTCTGTTCTCAGGCCACTTTGTCTTTGTTTCTGTTAAGATCGCTTTTTCCACAGTAATGAATAATGAGCCAATTGTGAAGGCTGCTGCTTTGCTTTCATGAGGGCTAACTGCTCCCTTGAGACAACCTGTCTTTGGATTTATGGAGTCTATTGACATTTCCAGTATCTTACAATTCTCAGAGCAGAGATTCTGATTTGTTAATATTTTACGATGTCGACCTCTTCGGTCTAGGCAGTGGGGCTGACTTCAGCCAGCAAATAATGCTCTTTTCTGGTTCTTGGGTTCCCTACTTGTTTTTTGGTCTCCTGAGGATCGTCTCATTAGAGTCTGTGAAAAGGTTTGGGAGTCTTAGTCTGGATGATACTTGTCCTAAGCACTAGGAACAAAGCTCAGTGGGGAAAAAGACCAAAGCAAATGGCTAAAAGGGAAGGTTAAGTCATTTTAGCATTCTAGTTATACTGCTCTTCCTATCTTTATACCATTGATTATTGACAGTCAGTCCTTTTGGGGAAAAAGAAAAGAAATGGCATCCTAATAATGATACTTCTACAGTACTTCGTATTTTATTTGCACATTTGCTATGTGTTTACTGAGTGCCTGTAATGTGCTAAGCACAGTGCTAAAGCTGAGGATACAGCAAAAGGATCCTGGAGGAGTTCAGTCAGGCTGGAGACACATGAAGAAGGCAGGCCTGGGGGAGGGTTGTGCATAGGAATGTGTGGAGGCAGGAAGGACGAGCCACTGATTTGGCCAGACAGGGTCAGGGAATCTGTCCCAAGCAAGGGAGTCTTGAATGAGCGTTGCAGGATGGTTAGGAACTGGCTAAGCCAAAATGTGGCAGATGTATTCCAGGCACGTGGAACTGCATGTTAACAACTGAGAGGTGAGCAACAGCGCCAGACTGCAAACGCCAGAAAATAAGACAGCAGGTGGAGAAAGGGTGGAAAACAAGACTGGAGGTGAAGGCAGGGCCTGGATGTGATGCTTGTTTTTGCTGTGGGCTTTTTGTCCCGAGGGAAGTGAGGAATCACAAAACCTGGGTTATTTACTTAGACTCAGGGAGGAGATTGCAAGACGTCCTGAGTCTATTTGGTATTGTGTGATAAATGTAGCACAGTGCAAAGGCCATGAGTTCGATCCTCAGTACCGGAAGAAAGTCAGAATCCTTGCTTTAAGGACCCTAAGAAGGAGACGTAGGAAGAATACACATCAGGTTAGCATGTTACAAAGGTCTTGGGTGGCCATGAGGACTGACTAGGCAGGTTGAGTGATTTGTCAGGAGGCTCTTGTCCTGGTCCAGGCATGCGGGAATGAGATGTGGAGCTAGGACTATGGTGGTGGAGGCGGAGGGAAGAGGACAGATGTGTATGCATGTGTGAGGCCCCGCACAGACTCAGGGATCCATGTGTGGGTGAGAAGGACAGGGAAGCATCAAGAATGACCCCAAGGCTTCTGTCTTGAAATTTAGAGTAGACAGAAGGTGGTAACCTCCCCAGAGAGTTGTAACATACTTTAGAGCTTACATACTATCTTTATTTCTTTTTGATTTTAAAATCTTTGCTTCTAAAGTAGGTCTTCCTCTCTGCATTTTATAAATCTGTACACCACTGTCTAAAGGTCTTAAGTGACCTTTCCTACATCAAAATCATGTTTCCTGGTGCTAAGTCCAGGATCTTTTCACTACACCATAGCCACTTTCAGTGTAGAGGAAAACATCTAGGAAGCATTTGCAGCAAAATTTCCACTATTACTAATAATCTGTGTGATAATCAGAATGCTTTTAATAAAAATTTTTATAGGGAAATAATTTAAAATTGGCAAAAACTTTGGAAATAAAAATAGTGTAAAGAAGACCCACATACCCATGGCTGATTTCAACTATTCACATTTTGCTCTGTGTTCTTTATAATTTGTTCTCTTGATATTTTTTCTTTTCTGACCTATTTGAGCAGCATGCATCATGAATCTTTATGCCTAGTGTACACTGACCAAGAAAGGGGATAATCTCTTACAGAATTATAGCTCAGTTATGAACTTTATAAATTTTCATTGGTACAATATTTTATCTAATATACCTTCCATATTCCAAATATGCCAGGCATGGCTGGTCAGGGAGCCTCAGCTAATGACCAGAAGCTGGTTCTAAATTACCCAGCAGAGACTGTCTAGAATTATTTCTCTTGTTTCTGATTGGACTATAAGACACATCAGACTACCTTAAATTATCTCTCTATCCATCTATGTACTTATCATCCATCCATCTATCCATCCTATCTTTATCTTCTCTCTTCTCTTCCTTCTCTTCTCCTCTCTCTTTCTTTCTCTTTCCTTTCTTCCCCTCCTCTTGCCTTCATTCCCTCTCCTCCTTTCTCCTTCTCCCCCCCATCTTTGGAAGGCTCATGACCAACTCAAGAATATCAAAATAACTCTCAATTTGAACACTAAGTTCTCCCACTATGCTGAGCATTTTCCATACAGCATCTCTTATGGAAAACAACCCTAACAACACAACATGTTGTGGGCAGTGGGCTCCTTGGTATGGAGTGAGTTTCACAGTATTAACTATGGGCTCCATTTTACAGGCAAGAAAATGTGATTCAGAAAGGTAAGAAGTCTGAAATTAAGGGGTTTTGAGGGCCAGGTTCACTCCAAGATTCTGTAGTGGACAGTCTCTCCTGGCCTCTCCCACTTCTAAACGTCAAGTGTTTCTAGGCTTGTGGCTGTATTGCTCCTATTTCTGCTTCTGTCTTCAAACGGACTTCTGCTCTTCTGTGTCTATCTCAAGTCTCTGTCTTCCTTTCTATTTTAAGGAGACCTGTAATTGGATTTAGGGCCCATCATCCATATAATCCAGGGTGGTTTCATTTTAAAATTCTTAATTACATCTGCAAAGACTCTTATCCTAAATAAAGTCACATTCACTGGTTCTAGGCAGATACATCTTTTGAGGGGCCACTATTCAACCCACTATATGGTGTGTCTTTGTCCATTTTTTGCTACTATAGCACAATACCAGAGACACATTCAAACCACAGCACAGAGCATTCATTTACACGTTCACCTAACAGTTCCTTTTGAGCACTCTACAGCAAGGAAATGTGGGAAGCACAAAGAGGAAGTGGACACAGATCCTGTCTTCAGGGGAATTTACTAACTCACTTATTGGAATTAGTGAGTTCCATGAGCGAGGTAACTAGGAAGCGAGGTAACTAAGTGTGGGTGCTCAGAGAGGTGGGGGCTATACCAGCCAGGTAGGGGAGATCAGCCAGGACAGGGAGATATTTCATGGCAGACCTGAACTCTGAACTGCGTACAAGAGACTAACAAATTTTGGATTTTGAACTTGTGGAAGTGGGACATTCCAGGCAAAAATATTAGCATCAGGGAGGCTCAGAGGCAGGCAAAGATGGGTGCTTCTGTACAAGGCTGAGAAATGCGCATGGTATGGAGGACAGGGCTAGTGAAAGGCCGCAATGAGGGTAAAAGCAGGGAGGTGATCTGATGGCAGAACTGGTGATCCTGAGTGGATTTAGCAAGTGAAGATTATACGGGGTTTTGAACATGGGTGTAATATGATTAAAAACTTTCATTGCAAAGACAGTATGGGTGTTGTATGTAAGAATTAAAATGGAGAGAGACTTAAAATGGAGAAGCTGATTCAGAGGCTATCAGTTTAGTCTTGATTGCCAGTAAACAAAGTAGGGATAAGTATGTATTTTAGGGAGAGATTGCAGTGGCAGAGTCATAAGCATTTGGTAAAGAAAACAAACAGAAGACTAGAGGGCTAGAAGGGAATGGTTGATAACGAGTCATTCTGAGCCCAGGTGAAGGGGGCCGTGGTGGGGCTGTGAGAAGAAATAGGAAGGGTGAGAGAGACCATGATCACGAGGAAGTGCCATGAGCTCAGAAGGGGCACAGTGGATTTACACAGTCTGCTTCAAGCCTGGTAGACACACTAGAGCTGCAGGCATGGATTTGAGGTTATCAGCATGGCGTGGTCCTTGAAGACAGAAGGGGAAGAAGAACACCAAGGAGACAGGAAGAGAAAGAAAGGAAATCCTCGGAGGGATTCAAGACAGAAGGAAGAAAAGGAGCAGCAGAGGAATAAGCAAAGGCAGAGAAGGTACAGGAAAATGCCCTGTCCAGGAAGCCTGGGGTGAGTTCCGAGGCAGCATGCTTCCTGTTTACAAGGCTGCAGAGGGGTGGATAAAGAATTAAAATAAGTGGGCCCTGAAGAAGTGAGGGCATCAGAGGTTGAACGGGTGGGGTTGGGGGTGGCAGGAAGCAGAGAAAGCACTTGCAGACCCCCCAGGTAAGAAGTCATAGAGAGTAGAAATAGGAATATAACAACATTAATTAAAGATTATCTGAATTTCTCACCCACTTGGGATTTATTTTTATTTCCAAATTGCAAAACATCAGTGCTAGCTACATTTTGGTGATCAACATGACAAAGCAAGTTCTTGGGGAGGCATGTAGGGAATTAAACTATTAAGAGGCACCTCTCTTCTTTTATTATGTTTTGACACATTCATCTCTTTGTCATTGTCACAATATTTTATCAAAATATACAAACAGCACAAATACTTTAAAATGTATAGTTAGAATTCTAATCAAACAAGATTGGCTACTACAAATAGCATGCAGGGGTCGTTTATTTTGAATGATGCCTAAAGAGAGACTTGTCATCAAATCACCAGTAATGGATGATAAGGGATTGGCTTTCTTTTCTCTTAGAAGAATTATGCACTTCATTTCTTTTCTTGTCGGGATGTGAGGAGAGTAATGAATGACTGCATTGATATTGAAATCAACTGAGAATAGACAGACAGGTTTTATGAGCAGGAGCAAAATGATCCTATTTTTGTTGGACTTTGAACTTAATTTCTATGTCGACACGATAACCAGCATAGGTGTTTTAGTTGACCCTCCCTATCTGTGACACAAGCTCTTTCTATTTTCCTCTTTGCTGTGAATTTCATGGCTAACCAGAATGAACTGATTTGTAAATCTCAAGTTACAAGCTGGGTTTATTGTGCAGAATCCAGTAAGAACTTATTCAGGGCTTCCTCCCAAACCATCACACATCCAGAGATATGTGCCAAAGAAAATGGTTAGTGGTACTTGTCTGTGGCTGTTGGATCCACTCCTACCAGGCAATGGGCTCTTTCAGACTTGAGACGT
>PVJO010024216.1:0-24759 GCA_004026905.1 Hystrix cristata | reverse complement strand
ATAATCAAATAATAAGACTTTGATAGTAGTTAGTATCAGCCTGAGACTCAGTTATGTTCTTAAAACCCTGTCACATGCTTTCCCTGGGACAGAGACACAGGGGATCTGTTTGCTCGGTCCTTTCAAATTCTAATAAGGTTTTCAGAAGCAAATTTCAAAATACCGGTAGTCCCTCCCCACCGCTTCAGCACTGGCTCAGAGGCAAGTCTCCTCTTTCATCTTCAAACAACTTCAAAGTTTATTTCTCAAGTACGGGTTTCTTTTCCCATGGAAGTCAAAGAGCTTCTCAGTGGAGAACAGGAAGGCGCTCCTGGCTCTCAGGAATGCTTTTAAAAGGCAGCTGGTGTCTCTGCGCTTACCTGACAGGCCCGCTGACCCGTAAAAAAATAAGATTGTCTTTCCTTTCGCTTCCGGGGTTGGAAGCTGAGAGAGGAGCTTGGGGCCTAAGAAGCTGGTGTGGGAAATGCAGAGAAGCCCGAAACGGCAGCGTTTCTTCCTCCATCTATGTGTTGCTGGGAGATTTCAGGAAGGAAGGAGGGGAGGGAGGAGAGAGGGATCCAGGCAGGCAGAAGGGGAGAAATAGAAAATTCACACTTGCACACATTCATTTTGATTACTCTTAACTGATGGCAATTTGAACTTCTGAATATATTTTTCAATCTGGAAACTGAATCTGTCTCTCTCTGTCTCTCTCTGTCTCTCTCTATCTGTCTCTATCTGTCTCTATCTGTCTCTGTCTCTGTCTCTGTCTCTCTCTCTCTGTCTCTCTCTCTGTCTCTCTCTCTGTCTCTCTCTCTCGCTCGCTCGCTCTCTCGCTCTCTCGCGCTCTCTCTCTCTCTGTCTTTCTCCCTCCCTCCCTCCCTCCTCTTTGGTCTCAGCACACCCTCCCATTTGATGATTTCAATAGAGTTTGCTCTACAGCAGACCTTCCAGTGTCCTGCTCAGACCGCCCCCTTCTGCTGTAATTAACACTCGCTCAGGCTGAGACCTCAGCTGGCTGTCACTGCAGCCCCTCAAGGTAAACCACTTGCTACTTCCTATAACTCTCCCGCAAGGACAGTTGAAGTATCTGGAACGAGGTGATTCATTGTTAGCAGCGCTATTAGAAACGATGGAAGAGAAGATGGGAGAGGAATTTCCCGGGGATTCTTCCACCTGCTGCAGAGTATTTTGTTCCAGTAACTCCAGTTAGAGAATTGCTGGAAGTCTGGTGTAGAAAAAGGCAAACCGGATCCAGGGTCCTCCCCCGACCCCCATCTTCTTGTGCTTGTTTCTAGGTGTTAGCAGGTTGATTATCAGCACTCAGGTGATGTACTGTCTGCTGACTTTCCTAAATATACGTGCTCTCTACGAATGTCTTTCAGGTCCTTCCAGGCAACAGTGTCTTACCCTTATCACACTGCTCTTTGTAGCGACCTACTGAGTAATGGCCTGAAAATAACCGATAATTTTGTTTTGTTTCTTTTCTTTAGTCAAGAAGGACAGTAGTTTCATCATGAGACTCTGTTTCTTCTACAAGAAGAAAGAAATCTATGAAAAGCAATATTTCTTTACTGCACCACAGTGAAGTGCTCTGTATCAAATGTTTAGTTTTCTTTGGGAACTACTTATTTCTATCAAAAAATATAAGAAGTCATTGTCAAATAAAATCGAATTCTGTCAAGTAAAATCAAACGAGACAGAAACCTCGCTTTTCTCTAATACATTTATTAAAAATAGGCAAAAGCTCACCATACCTAATGTAGGAACTTATGGAGCCAATATTGATAAAGCTTGAATTTCACCACATGAGTTTTTAATCTATCTGAGTTACTACACAATGGCCAAAGCCTACATATTTTATGCAACTTTGGATGTTAGAACTGAAAGGCACAAATCATTACTTATAGAGATATACATATATATCATGATATGTATGTATGCACTCTATAAAATACATATATATATATATATACACACACAGAGAGAGAGAGAGCAAGAGAACGAATATATACAGCAAAAGTGTGCTTGAATTTGATCATTCTCTTCACAAAACAGGCTCCTTAAGCCAAAAGCCAAGATCTTATCTGTAGGGAGCTGAGCTCTGTGTAAGTCTACTACATTTGATGAACAGACTTTTGTTGTGTTGTACAATACTAACTTTAGGGTAGCTTTTAAGGAAGAATAAAGATAGAACAGAATAAGTATGTCCTCTTTCCTTATAACAGTAGAAACTTGCCTAAAAACTGAACATGAATTCCAGTCAACACTACTCTTAATACATGAATCCAAAACCGTACGAACACTTAGACTATCTTTTGGCCTCCATTTGTGAGTGTTTATTTATACTGAACTTCCTACACCTTGATAATTTTGTATTTCTAATGGTGACTCAAGAGAAGGAGGAAGAATGAACAGAAGCCCGGCAGACAATCTGATAAATCTTTAGATGATCATCTCTTTCTCTTAAGCCTGTAAACCCATTAAAATAATGTCTCCTGTCTTAGTTATTTTCTCACTGCTGGAACAAATACCTGACAACCTAATAACATAAAAGAAAGAGCTGGGGGTGTGGCAGGCAGACAGCAGTGAGCTGTCAAGGAAGGAGGATGAGGGGCTGGGGATTTAGCTCAATGATTAGAGTGCTTGCCTAGCAAGTGCAGGGCCCTGAGTTTGATCCTCAGCAAAAAAAAAAAAAAAAAAAAAAAAAAAAAGAAGAAGGAAGAAGATGGAGAGGTATATCTAAATCTATCTGTATCTATGCCTTTCCCACAGTGACCCACCTGTTCCCACCAGCCTTCACCTCCCAACACCATACCTAGCTATAAACTCACCAGTGGACTAAGCCAATGTCACACACCCATGATCCAGTCACTTCCCAAAAGCCCACCTGTGGGCACATGAGGCTTTGGGAGTGCATCTAGATATAAATCATAACGTCGACCTCACCCAGTTCTGGCTCACCTCTCTCTTTCAGGGAGCTATCACCTAAGGAAGCCTCTTCTGGCAGGTCTTCTGAAGCTGGTAAATGTTCTGAATACACTGGTAGAAGATGCTCCAGGTCACAGGATCAGTCCTCCTACATCACTCTCACCCCATCCACAGACCGTGTGACTGGGGCAACACTAAGGGAGGCCTGGAAGGAGAGGAGGCACGCAATGTGAGCGGCTTGCACAGAGCGTACTTCGGAACATGGCCACCTGGTGAAAGCACCCATGATCCAGGATCAAACCCGCCAGAAAAACACCAAAGAAATCGCGAGTTTCCCTGAAGAAATGGAACAAAAGAGACATCAAACAAGATTTGCCAAAGAAGTCTATGTTGGACTGTCAAACTGAAAAACCCCACAGCCATGATCTGAGTAGAAAAGGGCTGCTCAACCAACTTCACTGTAAATGAAACCAACCACTATCCTTCTCAAAAAGAAAAGAGATGCTGGGCTAATTTCAAAAAACTGAAGTATGTTTTGGATGTTCTGATTTTAAGTGGACATAGTTGACATCTGAAGACAAAGATGCATTGAGAGAACTCTCCAAATGTACAGTTCTCATACATTAAGAGAGACAAGATTGGCTAGTCACAAATGCCATACGAGAGACAAGACAGAAATAAACTCTGATTTTGCTAATAACAACCACTTGAAAGAAATGGTTAAATTTACATGAATAAGCCCTTTCATTACAAAAAGGAGTAAAATTTTCAAGTTATATGTTTGACAAGAATAATTCTACACCTTTAACAAGATCAAGACTACTTGGGCATCAAGATTAAGTAATTCTTGCAGAGAAAGGCAATTCTGTTTGGTTACAGAATTTAGTGTAGGATAATTCAGCTTGGCTACTTGGCTTGAATTGAACTCTACATGGCAAAATCACTTGTCCTTATACACAGAGACTCTGGGTCAGGAGAAAGTGAAGAATTTGCTACTACCCTTCAGGAACAAGGCTAATATCCCTATTGATATTAAAGTTTTGATGATGCTTTCCCAGCATCGGCTGCTGACAACTTTGAAGAATGAAAGAGCCAAGGCAATAATAATCATCTGTGAAATAAGACTGAACACTGCCCTCCCCAAAACAGCACAGAATTCAAAAACTGGAAGAGAGGGGCATTTGATTTCCAAGAAGAGAGAGTAGTGCACCACCCACAGGGCAACGGCACCGTTAACATCTGCTACAAAGCAGAGAGTGCCCAGTCTTCGGAAGGGGATGTGCACCAGTCAGTAGCAGCCAAAAGGAAGCTCCGTTTTCCTGATCAAGTAAAATTTACGAGTGTGTTCAAAGAGAATAGTGGGGAGTTGGAACGAGTGGCTCAGACTATCTCCAAGTACACTGTTAAGTTTCCAGTCAGCAAGCCATATCCCACCTCAATGAACTACATCATCACTATGTCCCTCAATAGTAATAACATCGGCTGCACAGGATCTGTGTCAGTCAGAGCAGGTATGTCTCTTGGCTCTCCAAGAGACACACCTGCTCTTTCTATTTGCAACATGCTGCGTCTTTCTATTTGCAACACACTGCAGAACCATCGGGACCTAAGAGCAGAGGGAGATGTGCCCAAATGAGAAGACAGACCAGATATGACATCTCGCCGGACAATTAAAGACAGGAAATACCATAAGGCATCAGTCATGTGCACTTACATTAAGTGTGAAAACTGCCAGGTAGATATACATGCAAAACATTTCAGACACAAAACACTGTCTGGGATGTCAGCAATTACTTGGAAAATGGAATTCCTCCATAGGTATACCGCTAATATTATCATTTCTTACTGTGTTTCTCAACAAAAGTACCAAGTTTTGTTTCAGATCTAGTAGACTACAGTGGTTTATAATAAGACAAACTCTTCCCTTCAAAACCCCAAATCCCTATACATTAATAATTTTTATTCTCAGGAAATACTAAAGCCTTCCAAAAGGGCTTGGCTTTTTTAGTGAGGAATCACCGCAACCTAGCTGAAAGGACTTTTGAAATATGCCTTGAAAGCTAGGAGGAACTAAATATCTATCTTTTCCAGAATTGGCCTACAGCCCAATTATAACAGGCCGACAGACCCTGCCCACTCCATCAGAATATCCCAGAGTAAAAAGATCTCTGGCTCTCTTCTGCCTGCTCTCCAAGTGGAGGAAGGGTATTTTTGCAGGTCACACATAGAGAGCTCTGAATTTCATAAATGTGTGCCTCCTCCCCTCTGCTGTTAACCAGCATGACGTGTGCAAGTATTACCAGGTGATCTCTGGGTCGTGTGATGTGGAATCCAGGTCTGGGAAACAAATGATGCTAGAATGATCTGCCCCAAAGATTTTCTGCCGGCATTTGTATGCACACACAACTGTGGCATGCTAACACTTTGGTTTACAACTATATAACATTCCAGAATATTCTTATTAAAAGACATTTCTTGTAGTATTTTCACGTTAATCACTTGCCTCGTCACCATTTATTTTCCTAATAAAAGTTTTTATAGAGAGTATAGCAGAACCTTGTGGAAATCAGAGTGTTCATAAATTTTAGAGCAACCAGTGTCTTTGATTAGTCCTTCAAACCAATTTGCAAATTAACATAATGTGGAATGAGGGATCAATAATATTGAAATGACCTTACAGGATTAACAACCACAGTCTAAAGAAATTGTGTCAAAAGAAATTTAGCTTGTAACACACTAGTGAGATTCATTTCCTTCTTTCCTAACTCACACATTCTAGTCCATTCTGCACGTTATTATGTTTTCAGGTCTTTTTCAGCAAGGAGGTACCTTCCAGTAAGACTTCAATTCCAATTAAAGAGGTATTCTTATCGTCTTTTCCATCTTTCTCTTCTGTGGGGTTCCCCCTTCTAGATGAAACACCATTACTGCTTGAGGTTCTTATTATCACCACATCTATATCTAGACTGTAACAACTTGGACAATTACCTAGGCCATAAAAATATGAGCATTCACTCATACTATATTTTGGTCCCAGTTCTCTGGGAAGGAGGCTTGAAACAACTTTAACCTTCTCGCCAGTGCTCCTTCCATGGCAACCAGGACGACGGTTTTCTTTATGACTGCAGGTGTCATTCTTCAAGGTTACCATAGTGATGGAAGGACACAGGAAGGCTGAGTAAGTTGAGGTGCTATGAAAAGCATTTCTTCTTACTCAGATTCAGCCGTATTTTTTCTTGAGTAAATACTCCCCAGATTGCTTTCCCCTGAAAATTTTTCCTGAAGGCTTCAGTTAATTTATAGAGTTTTGGAAAAGTAGATTTGGACATTTTTGTCAGCTTTATTATTGCTTTTATGAAGGAGCAAATTTGCAGAAGTCTTTACATTATTGTATTTGTTGATGGTTGCTCAGCATCAAGTTTTTATTCAAAAAACTTCCCAGAATAGTATGTAAAGGTAGGTGAGAAATAATTCCGATGTTGAATCTGGAATATGAGTTTTATTTATTTTGCAAACAATGATTGAGGGACTATTTCACTCAAGTCTCTTTGCTAGATAGTGGGGATTTACAAAAAAAGCAATACTGTCCGTGATCTAAAAGAGCTTACATTTTAGGGAGGGACATGCAAAGACAGAGAGTGCTGCACTTCAACACAATCATTAGCAAATACGCCAGAGGAAACAAGAGTAGTGTGAAAAAGGAGAATAATGTGGATAAGGATATTAAGAGAGAGGTTATCAAACTGTGTCAGCATGTGTGTGTGTGTGTGTGTGTGTGTGTGTGTGTGTGTGTGTGTGTGTTTGTGTTGTACCTATGAAAAACAGGAGATATTCTGTTCTGGAAAGGAAATTCCCAGACTCTATTGAGAAGGAGTATGTCTAACTTTACTATAAGCCACTGAATGTACTACCTAAAGCGCACACTCTAGGGATGCATTCCTTAGATTCAAATCTTGGCTCTGCTACTTCCGAGTAATGAAGGGGTCGATCACATAACCTCCTTGAGTGCAAGTTTACTGCTTGTTAAATGCAGCTCCTATGAGTACTTCCTACAGTTTTTCTGAGGATTAAATAAGTCAACATTTGTGGCATATAACAAGACCTGGTAATAGTGAGTGTGGCATAAATGTTAACCATTATTCTAATGTACATATAGAATAAGAAATACTGAAGATATAAAACAAGAGAAACGCATATTTCATAATATATGTGGTAGCAAAGCAAAACTGGACACACTCTTGTTAGCTGGTAGGGACTGTCAGAGGACACAGCGATTCCCAGTGTTGGAGGTGAGGCAGACACCTGCAGTGTGTAGTCAAATCTCAAGCCAAAATCATTCACATGGAATCTCCTAGGAGCCTCAGCGTAAAAAGGTGAAGTGGCACAGCGTGGCACAAACGGTGCCATTTTCCACATACTCTACTAGCCTATCTAACCTCTGAACTACCTCTAGAATTATGGGCCTTTCCTTAACCAAGTCATCAACATCCCATCAGGGACCAATTTTCTTTCTTTATTGATTGATTTAGTACTGGAAATAAAACCTAAGCCTTCACGTATGCTGTATGAGCACTGTAACACCAAACTATACCTCTTGCCCTATTTTTCATTTCTCAGTAGGAAAAGTAGAGGGTCTGCCTGATGGAGTCTGGATGCTTCAGTATGTTCACTGCAAATGAAGGAGTCCAGGGAACATCACCCCCAAGTACAGCACCTTCATATGTTGATCATTTCAAAGTAAAGGCACAGTAGATCAGCAGATAACACATTTTCTGAAGTTCCTGTATCTGGCTAAAGACAGGAGCCACCAAAAGAGGACACAGTTACTTTTAATCTTATGAAAATTTCATTAACCTAGAAAGATAAAACTCACATCACACAGAAAGAGACTGAAAGTCCAACACCACGTCTGCAGGTCTTTGTCCCAGGTTAAATGGGTCCTCTGGGCCCATTCACCTCCCTTAAAAGTCACGTACTGCCTCTTTGAAATTTCCTACCACATACATTTTTCTCTCACCTGTGAAGAAGAGTGTGTAAGCCTCGCAACCTTACTGAGCTGTTCACTGCTCTCCTTCTTTTGCCTCCCCATACACATAGATAAGTTTACTTGCTTTTCTCCTATTTGCCTGTTATCTATTTATTTCAGCAGGCTTAAAGATCTGACCTTCAGGGAAACGAGGGAGAAATTCCTTCTCCTCCTATACTAATACATCAATTCTGCACCATTGCTAATATTCATTTTTGAACTAAAATCTCTTTAATCAGACCAGGCACAGGAAATCTACGACCCTGTAAGTCAGAGTGGGTTTAGGTCATTGACCTAGAAGAACACTTATCTTGGACTCTGGCATTGTGGGCATGAAAATATTTGAGCAATGACTTGATGCTATTTTCTCTCCTAAACTTTATTTTTCCAGCTACAATTTCAAGGCCTCAAATGTAAACACAGGAGAGAGATGAGCTCCTTCCTAAGAAAACAAACGGCAGTTCAGAAATATCAAATCTGGTTTGTTTCCTGGGAAAACCTCAGGTTCTTTTCTTTCCTTTTTCTATTTAACTAAATCTGATGAGGTGAAGTAGAAAAAAGAGGCAATGCATGACTGGTCTGGATTTTTATGAATAAATATATTTTCATTTTACCTTTCTGCAGTGAAAGTACACAGGTGTAGAATATATGGCATCACTTGGGCCAGTTGTAAATGATGTATGAAATGAAAAGTTCTCAGGGGGATGACTCGGCCACCACCATCCTGCTAGGCCATTCACAGCTATATTAAGCTTAAACAAACAAGACAGATCTAAGATTTTCAGGCTAAAAAGGACTGTTTATTGGTATACGTAGGCACAGAAAAACAGAAAATAAAAACTTTGATGATTACATTTAAAATTTTAATTCACAGAAGCATAGGAATATTTTTTGTTCTAGTGTGTTTTCTTCCACAACTTTCATACACAAGTACTAAGATCGCAGAAAAAATGTTTTATATTTCAAAAACCTAAAAAGTGTTTTTGATGTAGTGGTTTGCAGCAAAAAAAATTTAACAAAGGTGGAAATGCCTAACGGTTTATCCAAATCATTTGATGAAAACATATGTTCATGAAGCCAAGTTTGTGACGTAACCCCACTCAGGGCACATAAAAACTCAGAATTTCTTTCTAAGTGGCCCACTTGCCCTGTGTGTGGGTTGGTCTCACAGCATGCTACAGGCCAACAGAAACCTGAGAGTCCTACAGCTCTATCCGTCCACAATGCTGAGGCTGACTCACAGTTTTTCCTCACTATTAGGAACTGAATTGCTGTGAAGTTTCAGTCTCAGTTCTAGATTGTTCTCCGTCATACTTCTCTGGGGAAAAAGTCCTATCATACCTGAAAAAGTGTTGTGCTCTTGTTTAGATACGCCAACAGCTATTTCTTTTGTATGCGAAGCTTCCCTTGAATGGTATAATTTGAACAATGAATTTCCAGCTTAGAGCACGCTCTAAAATTGTATGAGATCCCTAACCCCACTAATTCCTGATTTATCCATAAAAGTTAATGATTCAAAGTACCACCCAGTAAATGTTCCGCATAACACTTTACATTCCTTCGTCTCTCTTACAGTTATAAGCGTCACATTGATTAGTTGTTGCCACTAGGCTGTGAGCATAAGTTTAGAGCTTCCCTGCCCCGGGTGCTGACAGCCAGGGTCCCCAGGGCCTAACTACAAGAAAGCAGGCCCCACACTCTGTATGGTAAGCGCCTCTCCAAGTAGACTTGGAATGTGAATGTGAAGCAAACTTTGTTCAGTAATGCCATTGAGATTTGGTGGTTAATTTGTTAACACCCACTTGCATTTAGAATCCGAAAAGCCATTTTCAAATAATTTGCAAACAAATGTGTAAACCAGGAATACTATTTTAGATGTGGGGAAAGCATACGTTCCTGTCATTTTTTTTTTTCACCTTTAGTGGAGTATAATTCACAAAAATTCTATACGCTTAAAGTGTGCTGTGTAATATATGGACGTTGATATACATTTCAAATAATCAGTATGAATTTCAGTTAATCAGTATAGTATTGTTACAATCATATTGCTACACATTAACTCTCCAGAATTTATTTATTTTGCATCCCTTAGGTAACGTTTTCCATCTTCCATGCTGTTTGAGTCTCTGCAACTATTCTGTCCTGTACGTCTCAGTCTGCATACTTCAGATTCCACACACGGCACCTGTGTGAAGCTGGCCTCATTGACTGAGTTTAGATTGACTAATTTCTATCTTTCAGATTAATTAGGAAGGATTGGTGTGTTTTGAATGTTTGTGAATCAACCTGGTCCTAAAGTTTTGGTTGTTGCTCTTCTTTTAAAGAATTCTGAGAAATTATTTATTCAATTTCCTTATTTGTGTTTGGTCTATTTTGGCTTCTTCTTCTTTATTCAGCTTTGGAAGGTTATTAAGTTCCTCAAGTTTATCCGATTTTTTGACATATAATGTCCATAGTCCTCTGCGATACTTTTTATTTCTGAAATATCCATTGTGATGTCTCTTCTGTCACTTCTCATTTTAACATTCTCTGTTTATTTTCAAAATTTTTCCAGATAAGACTTTAAAAATTTTATCTTCTGAATACCAAAGCAGCTCTTAGTTTGGTTGCTTTTTTCCATATTATTTCTGTATCACTTATTTATTTCTTCTGTATTATGTATTACCTTTCTTTTTCTGCTGATTTTAGGCTTTGTTCTTCTATTTCTAGCTGTACAATTAGGTTATCAGAGCTTCTTAAATTAACTCTTGAGTTCTCCTAGAGCTGTTTCATTTTTTAAAGTTTTTCTTTTTTGGTGTTGTTTGTTTTGTTTTTTTGGTTTTTGAAACAGGCTCTTACTATGTATCTAAGGCTGGTGTTGAATTTGTTGCAATCCTCCTGCCTCAGCCTCTGAGGGCCAGGCTTATTGGAGTGTATCGCCATGTTCCAACTTCGGGCTGTGTTCACATGTGGATGTTTGTTATCCCTGTTTTTCATATGAGTATATGAGGGCCAGGACTCGGTAGTGCACCATCTTGCTGACCTTACTCCCACACCACCTGTCACTTTTCTTTTTAGAAGGGAAACAGACCACTGAGATACTGAGGGAAATCGTTTAGGAAAAAGTAAAGAACCAAAACGTGTTGACCCTTTTACCTTTCCCATCTTCTGTACCCTAGTGTAGCTTCAGTTCTCATAATCCATCTCAGGATTTCCCTGAACACCAAAGTCCACTTAGTGTCTGGACTCAACGTTCCCAGAACATTCGCTTGTAATTCAGGAATCAAAAGGATCTCACTTATGTTGTGGAATTACATGGAGTGTGTAGGGAAAATGTAGCTAAAATCATTCAGAGTGACAGCTTTTAATTTAACAGAAACTATAAAACCAACACAAACATCAAGTTAAATTTAGTTTTCACTATTGGGAGATTTCTATTCTTTTTGTCCAAATATTTCACACCTATACTTAGTTGAATCTATGGATGCAGAACCTTTGATACAAAGGGTCAACTGTATCAGAATAGTAGAGTACATGTATATGTGGCTGACTTTTAATCTACATCTAGTGAACTTAATATTTTCAATATCTCTCTCAAGAACCCACGTTCCTGATACACCTTTGAAAATTATTTCAAATAGCATGACCTAAACTTGCTCAAAATTCACATAGTGGAGTTTAGCACAAACATTTTTTGAATAAAGTGACAAGTGTTTGTGACATCTGTGGATGTATTAAGGGATGTAATGAATGTGGGTATGAATGAGACGTACTGATCTAGTTAACTTATACACTCCGTGCAGTACTTCTGGAGCAGCAGCCCAGGTCTAGAACTGCATTAGATCCTGCACTCCTTCATACAATGGAGGAATCTGCCAACTGATCTAAGAACCTTTCCTACTGCTACCATCGCGATATTATTATATTTGAGTTAGGTACATTTTCATGAGAACTCTTATACCTGAACTAAAAAGAAACTTACTAAGAATTTACCAGATTTAGTTTCCCGGATGAGCCAGTTCTGCACCAATGGATACTTAGTGATTTTATATATATAAGAAGACGCACATAACTCTTCCATTATTCTCATAACCAAAGATTGTCAGTAGTCAGAAAAAAGGACTTAATGATTCTCAGTGACCAAACTAGCTTAGTTCAGTTTTGCAAAAAGAACTCAATAGTTACGAATTTTGCTTAAATATGAGATCATGTGACCTCATCCTTGCACACACGCACTGCTCCCTCTGCCAGTACTTTCTACCATCCCCTGATTTAATCACTATCAGGGACGAAACGCAGAGGTACCAATAATGAGGAATGGCTTCCCCGTCATTTTACTTCTCTAGCTTCTTCTTTGGGCTCCCAAATCACTATGCTTACTGGTGCCATCAGGCTCATTACCTTCCATTACAATTCCCCACTGTTTCCATTAACTGACTTTTCTCAGGCCAAGCTGTTGCTTCATGTTGATAATTTCAACCAGAGGCGCTCATGTAATATATGATAAACAAGCGGTATTTAGGAAATATCCACTGAATTATATGGTGTAGACTTCTGTTTCTATTTTAGATAGAAAGATAGAGATAGAGATGATAGATGATAGACAAATACACAGACAGATGGGATCATTACAAATAACATACAACAACTTTTTCTCCCATTCTCCAAAGTGTATAACTCAGGCGTTTGTGTGACATATTTTTCTATCGTATCTCTTGAAAATTGTAAATTGTGTTTTGTAAATAATTGGTTTCAATTTCATGATTTTGCCCAATATGATTACATTGGAAAGGATTCACTTCAGTGACACTAATTTGCTGGTCCTGCTTTGACCATTGATAAAAATCAGTTGAAAAAATAGCCCCACATTGCTACAGGAAGCAGTAATTTGCAACATTCATCATTTGCTGTGTCCTGTGGAGCACAGTTGCCAGGGATTCTAAATTAATATGATGAGATTGAAGGCGCTGTAATTACAATGTTCTTATCCCTTCTTTCATCATTCTTCATCTACATTATCCCATTGAACTATCTGAAAAAAAAAAGAAGCCTGTTAAACTTCTTGTGCTATTATTTGCTATCAAATTGATTCATTAT
This sequence comes from Hystrix cristata, assembly GCA_004026905.1. Taxonomy (NCBI): domain Eukaryota; kingdom Metazoa; phylum Chordata; class Mammalia; order Rodentia; family Hystricidae; genus Hystrix; species Hystrix cristata. The sequence goes on along the minus strand of PVJO010024216.1, from coordinate 11,747 downwards.
GTTTCTCTTTTGCTGCTAATTACAGTTATCCACCTTCCTCATCTGTAAAAGTAGAACCGATATGTCTTGGGCTGTTTGGCAGCTTTTATTTGCATCCGGTGGAAAGCTGTTTATAGGATGCAGTTTATCACTCAACAGATAATGAGAGAGCACCTGCCATGTGCAAAACATGTAGAGCATTTGAGAGCTATACAGTGACACACCTGCCGCCAGGGAGGTTGGAGTTCAGTTGTGATAAAGAGACATGCATTAACAGCAATAAAAGATAAATATAGATAAAAGATTGGTGGTAATAAAACCTTTAGGTTTAAAAGTTTACCATAGACTCCTCGTTGAGAGGCATTATAATGGGAAAAGGGGGATTACGTGAACACCTGATGAACTGGTCTGTGAATTGGATGATTGGAGAGGATTGTCAACAAAGTTGAAAGAATAGTATGAGAAAAAAAAAAAAAGAAAGAATAGTATGAGGAAGAGGTGAGAGTTAGAAATGAGCAAGCACACTACGGGAGTAGGTGCGTAGAACAGAGGCTTTGCAGAGGTTAGAAACAAACAGAGTTGTGCAAATTCGGCTCCAGAACAACTGCACAGTATTGAAAGGCCGAGAATACTTTCTGAGTTTTGAGCAGGGAATAGACTTGTGGATGCGGAAGTTTGCCGCAAATCTTTACAAACCTCACTCACTCTTCTTAAATTCTAATGACTGAATAAGAGTTTTCATAAAATAAACTGCAGCTATTTTAAGTGCAGAGTTCAAACAAACGTACAGATTGTATACTTTCACAACAATCAAGACACAATATTTCTCATCCCCAAACTTCCCAGGCCCCTCTGTAAACAAGATCTCTGTTTGCCACTGTGCATTAGCTTGCATTTTCTATTTTTAGAGGTCTTCATTTAGCATTGTTCTTGTACGAGTCCCAAGCAATTTTGATCAGTTTTATTCTTAACCAAGACCAAGAAACGAACTTTTAATTTCCTCATAGAAAGGAATAACAGGATGCAAAGTTGGAATGTGACTTGTGGCTTAACATAATTGTAGTGATCATGCTGAACAATATAATATAAAATGAAATGCTGGCTAAAATTGCTTATTCTTTGTTTTACTTGGGTATGAATGAAAGTAGCAACATCAAACATACAATTACTAAATAAGTAAAAGGGCCCTAAGTTAAAAATTGCAGTCTTTGAAGATATTTAATTAAATATTTTTATATCTAAAATTTTGGATTATTTCTCATATTTTTATACCAAAGTGTTTGAGTTTCAAATATTTCCATAAACCATTAAAAAGCTTATAATGTGTATGTTCTGGTTTTATAAAATTTTCCAGCACTTTTAAGCTTCCTAGCCAATTAAAACCTGATTTTTTAGTAGATCACTTAATTCTTCTAATTCTCATTAATCTAATTAGTTAACTTGCAATATATACTGTATACTGAAATCCACACTCGTCATGATATTTATGAACATCCCCATTTTGGGGCAACAGCTTTTCTTTTCAAATTCTAGCATTAAAAAATGGAGTATGTTTATGGTTCAATAAAACCTCTAGCATTAGCTTAGTGTTTAGTAAGTGGACATAAGGGTGGGACACTGTCACAGTAATGAAAGTCACCTCAAACAAATAGAATTTTTTTCCACAATGTATTCTTCCCTAAATTTAATAGAATGAAAGTTAGGATCCAGTTCAGCATATAAAAATTTTAAAGTACAAGGCAAAACACGAAAACAAAAACACCTCCATGTGATTGTCGATTCATTCAAAGAATATTTACTAACAGCCTGCAAAGTACGGTGTCAGGTAGTAATGTCCAAGAAAAGTTAAAGCAGAAAACAAAATGGGCCCAAATCCTTGACCTCATGAAAGATATATCTCAGTGTAAAGAAATGAGAAAGAAAAAGTTAGTGAGTATTTGCTACTCCAGCAACAAGAACAGCAGCAAGAAGAGAGACAGAAAGGCAAAAGGTATGATTTATACTGCAACTTCCCTTTTCTTTTACTTTCTTTTTTTTTTTTTCCCAGTATAGTACAAGCTTTCACACTGAGCTACATCCTCCTCACCCCTTTTGAGACACAGTCTTGCTAAGTCACTAAATTCCCAGGCTGAGCTGGAACTTGCAATCCTCCTGCCTCAGCCTCTCAGACTGCTGAAATTACAGGTGTGCACCATAACACCCAGCTCTTCATATTGCAGTTTTTAAAAGAATTAACATAAAAAGATTCATTAAAATATTTGGGCAAAGACCTGAAGGAGAAAAGGTCAGCTGACATTTGGGAAAGATCATTCCAAATCTCAGTGTTGTTACGGTTTTCTTGCCTAACGGATTCACGGGTGCCTGAGGATGCCGGTGTGAGTCAATACTGAAATGAACACGGCTGTGCCTCCACATCTGTGGGGAACGGGTTCCAGGGACTGCTGTCCCGAGCGCAGGTCCCTAATCTAAAATGGCACAGTGCTTGCATATAATCTACACGCATCTTCCTTCATACTCTAAGTCATCTTCAGATTATTTATAATACCTATATAAATTTTATATAGTTATTATACTGTACTGTTTAGGAAATAATAATAAGATAAGGTCTCCATATTAAGTATATAATGCATTTTTTCCTGAAAATTTTTGAGCCATGGTTGAATCTATGGACACAGAACTCATAGACAACAGAGTATTGACTGCATAACTTCATCTTTCGGACTCATTTCCTTAAGTCTTTATTTCTCCTCCTTTATAAGTTTGTGTTTTCCTTTTTTTTTAACCAACCATCTAATTTTCTTCCATGTTACTACAAACAGTCTTTTGAAAAAAGAAGTCTTCAAAAACATTTTAATGAGCACGAGATATACTATCCTGATGCTTCATGATTTACATAAATGTTACTTGTTATTCTGTCATTTTAATTTATCATCGAAATCATTATAAACATCACTGGAATATTGCTACACGGAGATAGCTGCTTAAAAATCTGATTATTTCCTTCACCACTTATTAAAAGCTAGGAGGTAACTTTGGAACAGAGAATAAGTTCCCATGAAAGAAATACCCCATTTTGTATCTTTAGTATTCAGTAGCCATTCTCTGGAAATCTTATTGTACACATAAGAAAGAGAGTAAGGAAAGATCCTAAAATCATAATATCCAATGATTTTTCATCAAAGGAGAGAGAAATATCACTATCCATCATTAGGTGTAAGCAAATTGGTATTTAATAAACCAGAATTTCTGAGTGTTTGAGCATGTATTCTCTTAGATTGTAGAAGCAAAGAAAAATTACTATTAATTCAAAATATAAAAATGCCAACAGTCTACAAAATACAACCATGGCCTATTATCTAGTCAATATGCTGTGAGTGGAGAACAAATAAACATCTAACTTGTATAATATAAATCTTATCCAGAATGTTGCATGAGGAAGGAAGGGAGATTAGAAAAGTAAAAAGGCAAAGATCAAGAAAGGAGTGTCCAAAATCTGACTTTTTCACCTTCACAAAAACCTACATGCTTTCAAATTCCCATCATTTCCCTATAAAGGGAAAACAGAAATAAAATACTGAAACTCATAACAAGCCCAGGAGACAAGCAGATACAGAAAGACCGATAATACGCCATGATTATTTAAGAAGCCCGTGAGCCCAGCTTTCCCCACCTCAGAGGACGCCGTCACCCCTAGTCACAGGAATGCTTGGCTTTGGACCCGGCCTCCTACCTGCAGTCAACAACTACAGAAGAAGAACCTGTTTGCTGAACAGCCAGAGTAACAGATTTTCGGTACTGCTCTTCTCAAATTGTTTCCTTGACCGCTGCAAAGTTGAACTTGCCGGTGATAGCCACAGCTTCAAGCGAGTAACTACATCGCTGGACAGACTGCAAACAGCCTGCTCCTCTTGGTTCTCTGGAGGACAGAGATTGACACAGCCCTTGCCAACGATGCTGACAGCTCTTGAACTGTCAGTCGGATCGAAAGGCAGGAAAGCTGTATTTCTTGCTTTTTAATAAAGGCATGGTTACTAGCCACACTGTGCTAGTTTCAAAGATTGCCCCTATGTTTTCTTTCAGAATAATGTATGGAAGCCATGACCCAAACTAAAAATTCTAGAGGTGAACAGAGAGAAAGGCTTGAACATAAAAGTAACAGTACAGATATTCTAAACAGAAAGGTATTTATAGGTTCTTGGAAAAGCAACAGTGCGGCTTGTTGGGATGCATCCTGGATCAGACTTTCCAAGGTGTTAGTTAAGTCCTCCTTAATTAAGAAATGATACTTCTACCTTAAGGGCTTTATGAAAAATGGATCAAAGTCTTAGATAGCATCTGGTGATTAAATTGCTCAGAATTACTAAAGATATTTTTCTTCGTTTTCAAGTACTGTATAGGGTGGACATGATGCAAAAATCACTGAAACATCAGTTTCTAAATTATTCAATTTTGAGTATTAGTGACTACAACCCTAGTATGATAGAGTTGAATGTTAGACAAATTAGAGAATGAATTTCAGTTCTAAGCTTTTTTTTTGAGGATTTTAGGCTTTTTAATAGTAATATCTACATCAAGGAATTTCATCTCACAAGTTTTCATATTTAATACTAAATTGCTGACATCTACTATGTATGTAGAGATGTTTGATTATACAGGATCACCTGAGTACAAAAGTTCAATGACAATATATAAAAGACCTAATAAATGCTATGTATTTCTCTTGTTACTCTTCCTTAATCCAGAAATAATATGCCTCAGTGTGGTGAGACCCTGTCATAAACTCAGACAGCCACAGACAGTCACACCCAGGAGAAGACACACAGGTTTCCTGTTTCCTTGGAAACCAGGAGGGACTCGGGATGTGGACTATGCATCTTGAGATAACGTGATACATTCCTATATAAAATAGGTGAGATTATTATAACCAACATAACCAAGAAATACCTGTATCCAAATAAGGTGAAAATAATATATCTGATCAATAGGTTTAGTCTATGCCTTATGATTTTAGTAGGTGCCCCAGCGGGGCGGGGTTTCACGAACAAATACTGCTCTCCCCCCAACCCTTCCTCACTCAGTCTTTGGACAGGAGCACCTTGTGCCTGTGCGGCCTTAAATAAAAGAGCTGCCTCTTGAGACTGGCGCTGTGCCTCCTTCCTTCAGCATCAAGCTCCTCTCCTGCAACATCAGATCTGTCCCATAAAATTACCTTCTTTGTGCTACTAGATAATAATGAACTCCATTATTTCCAACTTCTAAAAAATCCTTTGTGGATTTACTTTGTTTCTTCCTTTTTGAAAAAATCTTACAAGAATGCACTTTAATTTCCTTCTTCCACCCAATGCATTACTGCGATACACTTCACTCTTCCATGTTATAAATGCCATAGTAACAATGTTCAATGTTTCTGTTTTTGCTTCATATCACAGGTTAGAAAATATTTTAGGTAAACGGCAGATAATAAATGTTTTGTAAGTAAAGAGCAACACAATGACTGTCACAGGTACTCTACTTTCCTGTTTTACGCAGGGCAGAGGCAGAGGTAGATAATACATAAACTAATGAGCCTAAATGTAGTCCAGTAAAATTATTACAAAACTGATAGTGGCCTAGTTTTGTCCTGTAGGCTATAATTTGCTTTAGGCAGTCAATTGTCTTAAAACAAATAAATAAAACTTGAGACATAATTCATATGCCATACAATTTATCCATGTAAAATGTATAATTCCATGGGTTTTAGTATACACAGTGGAGTTGTACACAACCAGCTTTGGAACATGTATTATCTCAAAAGGAAATCCTCATTGCACTCTTTATCCTCTCAGCTGCTCCAAGTCTAGGCAACCAATTTTCTGTAAATACCTTTTGGATATTTTGTATAAATGGAATCATAGAGGATACGTTCACGTCTGATGGTTTCTTTCACTTAGCATAATGTTTTCAAGGTCCGTCTGTGTCACACATATAAGTATTTCATTTATGTTTTTTGTCATATAACATTCCAGCAGTGCGTGAGAGTTCCAATTTATCTACATCTTTGCCAAAATCTGTTATTCATCTATGTTTAATAACCATTGTGTGAAATTATTTTTCATTATGATTTGATTTTTATTTTCATGTAGTTAATGACATGCATTTCTTCATGTGCATATGGCCATTTGTATGCCTTTGAAAAATCTCCATTAACCTTTTGCCAACCTTGACCAGGAGCTTGTGAACAGAATATATGACAAACTGCTGAAATTCAACAAAAGTTGAACAACCTAATACGAAAAATGACCAAAAGATATTGTTCCTTTCTGCTCATACATTTATTACCAACCTTGCCACCAGTTCTTGAGTTTTGATTATACTTGTCTAAACTTCTGATTTTATACTAAAGTAGAAAGCATTCAAATATTTCTAGCCAAAGAAACCATGTGAATTAAGAGCAAGGACTCATTATTGAGAAGAAAAATCTGTGACTGAGATATGCAGAAAATTCCTTAAAATTCAGACTTACAAAAATTTAAAATCAGGCTTCTACAAGCTGCTTTCTTCAGACTTCATGAATGAGTCTAAGTGTTTCGGGCCACTCAGTGGCTTAGAAAAAAATACCACATATAGAACACATTTCCTTTGAATTTGATACCTATTTCAAAGAACAATGGCAAAAATAATGATCAACAAATCACAGCCCACACAACAAAATAAACGGTAACCAAAAACTTCCTTTGGAAAGAAATTCTTTGGTATATCTCTGGAGTTGAGCTGATAAATTGAGGAAAGAAGCAAACCAAGAATTGACTCATTGGCATGATTTAAAACTTAATCTTTTTAGGAGTATAGGCCAAAATTGACAATGTCTGGTAATAAATGTGTTAATACAAATGTGGCTGCTGTATTAAATGAAGCCTGACACTTGGTTTGGATATTTTATTTATTTAATGTTTTTTGTCTGTGATTTTCTTTTTTGTTTTTAACTTTTATTTTAGCGGTACATTTTAGATATACATAATGATAACATTCATCATAGGGAATTTGTAGCTGTTCATGATAAAATGGATTTTTTAAAGAATTGGGTAATTGTCAATATTGGGTTAGTCTGACCACATTTTAACTGGATTATTTTCTGCTATTTTATGCCTCTTTCCTTCCTTTCTCTCTCTCTCTCTCTCTTTCTCTCTGTCTCTCTGTCTCTGCCTCTGTTTCTCCTCCCTCATCCTTCTTAGAATTATAGGATATTTGAAGTGCATGGCCAGGCATTGATAATAAATTCATAACTAGCAATAAAATAGCAATAAAATATTCTTTTAATAGGAAGTTTTTGTGTGTCCTTTGTTTTGTCAGTTGAGACTGGCTAAATAATGCTACATATAGATATTCCTCAGAGAAGAAGTTTTGCTGATTCTATACCTCTTAACCTTCACCTTAGAAATGAACATTTTTTTGAGAAGTCTTCTTCAGAATTCTAGAATTTCCTAAAGAAAATGATTGTTTTATTTTTCACAGAGAGGTCAAGATCAAAAAGAGAAAGAACTCTTGCAGTATGTTTTTAATTCAAAACCATTGTGAAATCTTTCTTTTTTTTTTTTGGTGCTGGGGATCGAACTCAGGGCCTTGTGCTTGCGAGACAAGCGCTCTACCAGTTGAGCCAAATCTCCAGCCTCTGTGAAATCTTCTGAAGAACATTTTTAAACATAGAGTCATAACAATTGTTTCCAAGCCCAGTATAATTTTGCAGTGCACTGACATCCTTGAAAATTTCCATTAGTTCAACAATTTTTTGGTGCTGGGGATCAAACTCAGGGCCTTGTGTTTGTAAGGCAAACACTCTAACCACTGAACTAAATCCCCAGCCCCAACAATGTTTGTTTTGACTCTTTCTGCTTTATACTATTTATTATGGGGTTATTTTAAAAATTTGGAGAAAAAAAAAGTGAGATATTTTATGTTTTAGTACCTCAAAACTTCCAAATGAACACATTCACTTAGACTTGAAAAATCATTTTTTAAAAAGATGTAAAGTACATTAACCCAATTATTAACATGGAGAAGAACATGTCATACTCTCTACCATTACTCATAGAAAATAATCTGTTTCTCGAATGAATATGTGAATAAATGGTACAAAACAAGCAAATGAATAGCCCATAGATTTTAAGAGCATTTATGGTTTTTTCCTAATCTCATAATTTGTTGGATCATGAACTATTAGCAGTCATTTCAAAGTTGCAAAGACTTCTTTCTGGTTGCTACATGCTTCAGGACCAGTTTCTTCCATCTTCTCAAGTGAGAATTTAGATGGTCTAGCTGTAGAAATGAGTCGAATAGCTTTTGTTTGCCAGCTCAGTTGGATTTAATGCTTATTTTTTCCACATGCATACTTATCTATACTTCTTAACCCTCAATATAGAATGAACATTTCCTTGAAGTCTGCTTCAGAGCTTTTGATGCTTAATTCTATGCAAGTGAAGTTAAGTATTAATATTATGCTTCAAAGGTAAATGGCTGCATTAAGAATGAGGCATAGCATGAATTAAGAAGCTTATCATAAAATTCTGCTTTCACACCTTCTTATATGTTAACAGTGAGAAACTGGTGAAAATTCGTGTACCTGGACAACTTTACTTTTATGAGACCGAGTGCCTCCGAATAATAAAAGTGACATAGGCTGAGCATCTCTAATACAAAAATCTGAACTTTGAAATGCTCCAGCATCTAAAAGTGTTTGAGATGACATGACTCCACATTGGAAAATTTCACATCTGACCTCATGTGAGAAGTCACAGTCAAAATGCAGAAATACTAAAAATATTACATCAAATTACCTTCAATCTGTATGTATAAAATAATATAGAGAATATAGATGAAATTTTGCTTTTAGACTTGAACAGTGTCCCAAGAGTTCTCATCATATGTATGTAAATAGTCCAAAAACATGAAAAATATCTGAAAGTTGAAATGCTTCTGGGGCCAAATGTCTCAGAGAAGCGACACTCAAACTGAATACATCTATGAAATTTGATTAAGGAGAGAAAGAAAAAATACTACTATCAGAAAAATAAAGGTTAATGCTACTAAAACCTGCTGACTCTAACACCTGACATGGGATTACAAATGAATGCTAGCAAATTTAACAACCTAGACAATATAAACAAATTCCTTGAAAACATACTTTTCTCTGCCAAAACTAACACAAAACAGAAACAAACAAAAAAAATAGATAATACATCTATTGAAATTAACTCAGTAATGTAAAATGTCCCCACAAAAATGTGGGTTATAGATTGCTAAGCAATTTCATGGTTTATAATTTATATGAGTCTATAAAATTATATATAAATAATATATTATATTGATTTACATTAGAAATAATACCAATTTTCACACTTTTTAGAAAGTAGAGAAGAGAATGTTTCCAGGTTCATTTTATCAAGCTAATATAATCCTTACATTAAATGAGGTCTAAGAAGGATATTTTAAGAAAAATGAGCTATAAGTTCATATCACCCATGAATATAGATGTAAAATCTAAAACAAAGGAAAAGCAAACTGAATCCAGAGACTCAAACATTTTAATAAGGTGGATATTCTCTTAGCAAGATGATACAGGGAGACAGATAGAGAATGAAAATGGAAAAAAATAAAAAGAGAACATGAATTAGTAAATTAGCAGTTTGAAGAATGAAAATAAAGGAATTACTACAAATCCTACAGATACTAAAAAGATGAATTTAAAAACTGCCAATAAATCCAACAAGTTATGAAAAAGTGGAATGAGAAATCTTCAAGCCAGTTTTACTTGCCAAAACCAGCGCAAAGACAGCTTCAGACTCCATTGTGGGCAGGAGGCTTGAGCTCGCAGGTCAGGCCACTTCCTGGTGCGGATCTGCACTGGCGTGGCCCGCGCGCCGGCAAGGTGAACGTCAATTAAGGTGGGAAACACCTTGCACTGAAAGCACTGTTACCTCTCTCCCTCAGTGTTTTTTGTTGGTGTTGTTTTGGTGGTTTTTTTTGTTTTGTTTTGTTTTTGTTTTCCTCTTTTCCCATTTCTCTTCTGATCCAAGCAATCACTATCTGGTAAAGCCAACAATACCCACACCACTAAGGAACTTTAGAGACATAAACTATAACGAGATGTGGGCGGGCTACCAAAGATCCCCCCGATTGCTGCAGTCTGACAACCGCCCCCAGACTCCATGCCTGGAGGCCAGGATCAACACAGTAGCCAGCACTGACCACTGCAGGCATGGTAGGGCTAAAGAGCACAGAATCAGGTTTCAGCCTGTGCCCCCCACAGAGTGGTGGCCATCAGAGAAATCTCACTGTATGTGTATGTATACAGAATATATGTATATATTGGTTTTGTTTCTCCTTATTTTCTCTTGCTCTTATTCATCCTGATACCTGTACAATACATTCTCTTGCCTACATGTTCTTTCTTGTTTTTGTTGTTTTGATTTTTACTTTTATTGACTCCTGATTGGCTGGTATCTTTCCTTCCTTAAGCGAATGCTGTTTTTCCTTTTCTTCTTGTTTTCTCTCACCTTTTCCTTTTTCATGTGAGTAAATATTGTATAGAATTTACATGGTTTGACCCACTACTATCACCTTTCACTGTCTGTAAACTATCTACTCAAGTTTCCCAAATCATAAGTAATATCCTATTGTAAGTTTTACATCTAATAGAACTTTCCTCATTACCTCTATATCTTTTCTGATCCCTCATTATCCTTGCCACAAGCAGGGGGGGAAATCACTCTACTAACAAAATACCCACTACATGCAAATTTCTGGTTTATATTGGATTCTGCTCTATGACAGTGCAGACCTTGCTCTTACGGTTAAAGATACAAAGTTAATTTCTACCACAGCTGGTCAATTTCATGAATGTAATTGATGCTATTCTTAATGTACTAGTGTAATGAGTGTGCCATACAGGCTGTAACCAGTTGTACATTCTCATATGGTAATACTGTGATTATCTGAGGTAATAATCATTAACATAATCCAGGGTCTTGAGACAACCACAAGAGCCAAGAATCACATATGCCTAGAAGACACTGAACAAACAGAATTCTCCTAAAAAGTATTGATATTTGTCTTCAAGCAACCTACGATAATCAAAATATAAAAATCAGCACTGAAACTAAAAGGGGGGAAATACATATAGATACCAAAAAAATAAAAATAAAAAGAAAGGAAATGTCGAGACCCAGAAGTAAAATTAAACTCCAGACCCCCAGCTCATCCAGAACAAATCCAGAGGACAATGAAATAGAGGAAATTGGAAAACACCCAACCAAACTTTCAGAAATGATAGCAGCAGAAGTTAAAAAACAGATGGATGAGGTTATAGAGAACATCAGATTAGAAATAATTGGCCAAGTTAAGTCAGAGATGACAATCATAATGAAAGACCTGCTTAATGAATTTAGAGTAGACACACATAAAAAAAAAGAGGAGCTAAGAAAAACAATGGAAAACTTGACCACTCAATTCAGGAAAGAAATGGAACCCATGAAACAGATCCAAACCGATGTCCAAGAAATCAAAAACTGTCTTGAAAGTATACACAGTCGATTACGATTAAATGAGAGCGAAGACAGAATCTCAGAACTAGAAGACAGGACTGCATTTTATGACCATGAAAAGGAAAACTTCTTAAAAATAACTAGAGTCTATGAGAAATCAATACAACAACTGCAAGATGATGCAAAGAAGAACAATATAAGATTGATTGGAGTGAAGGAAAAAGAAGGAGACAGTGCAAAGGATCTAAGAAG